>CM050171.1:133692377-133803302 GCA_027410445.1 Discoglossus pictus
CGCGTGTCAGTGCCCCTATCGCGGTGTCAGTGCCCGTATCGCGGTGTCAGTATGAGTATCGAGGTGTCAGTGCCCGTATCGAGGTGTCAGTGCCCGTATCGAGGTGTCAGTGTCCGTATCGAGGTGTCAGTGCCCGTATCAAGGTATCAGTATGAGTATTGAGGTGTCAGTGCCCGTATCGAGGTGTCAGTGTGTGTGTATCGAGGTGTCGGTGCCCGTATCGAGGTGTCAGTGTGAGTATCGAGGTGTCAGTGTGAGTATCGAGGTGTCAGTGTGAGTATCGAGGGGTCAGTATGAGTATCGAGGTGTCAGTGTGTGTGTATCGAGGTGTCTGTGCCCGTATCGAGGTGTCAGTGTGAGTATCGAGGTGTCAGTGTGAGTATCGAGGGGTCAGTATGAGTATCGAGGGGTCAGTATGAATATCGAGGTGCCAGTGTCCGTATCGAGGTGTCAGTGTGAGTATCGAGGTGTCAGTGCCCGCATCGCGGTGTCAGTGCGAGTATCAAGGTGTCAGTGTCCGTATCAAGGTATCAGTATGAGTATTGAGGTGTCAGTGCCCGTATCGAGGTGTCAGTATGAGTATCGAGGTGTCGGTGCCCGTATCGAGGCGCCAGTATGAGTATCGAGGTGTCGGTGCCCGTATCGAGGTGCCAGTATGAGTATCGAGGGGTCAGTATGAGTATCGAGGTGTCGGTGCCCGTATCGAGGTGTCAGTGCCCGTATCGAGGTGTCAGTATGAGTATCGAGGTGTCAGTATGAGTATCGAGGAATCAGTATGAGTATCGAGGGGTCAGTATGAGTATCGAGGGGTCAGTATGAGTATCGAGGTGTCAGTGCCCATATCGAGGTGTCAGTGCCCGTATCGAGGTGTCAGTATGAGTATCGAGGTGTCAGTATGAGTATCGAGGTGCCAGTATGAGTATCGAGGGGTCAGTATGAGTATCGAGGTGTCAGTGCCTGTATTGAGGTGTCAGTATGAGTATCAAGGGGTCAGTATGAGTAACGAGGGGTCAGTGCCTTTATCGAGGTGTCAGTGTCCGTATCGCGGTGTCCGTGTCCGTATCGCGGTGTCCGTGTCCGTATCGCGGTGTCAGTGCCCGTATCGAGGTGTCAGTGTCCGTATCGAGGTGTCAGTATGAGTATCGAGGTGTCGGTGCCCGTATCGAGGTGCCAGTATGAGTATCGAGGTGTCAGTATGAGTATCGAGGTGTCGGTTCCCGTATCGAGGTGTCGGTTCCCGTATCGAGGTGTCGGTTCCCGTATCGAGGTGTCGGTTCCCGTATCGAGGTGTCAGTGTGAGTATCGAGGTGTCAGTATGAGTGTCGCGTGTCAGTGGCCGTATCGAGGTGTCAGTGGCCGTATCGAGGTGTCAGTGGCCGTATCGAGGTGTCAGTGTCCGTATCGAGGTTTCAGTGCCCGTATCGCGGTGTCAGTGCCCGTATCGCGGTGTCAGTATGAGTATCGAGGTGTCAGTGGCCGTATCGAGGTGTCAGTGGCCGTATCGCGGTGTCAGTGGCCGTATCGCGGTGTCAGTATCCGTATCGCGGTGTCAGTGCCCGTATCGCGGTGTCAGTGCCCGTATCGCTGTGTCAGGGCCCGTATCGCGGTGTCAGTATGAGTATCGAGGTGTCAGTGTCCTCAGTGCATGTGATGCTGCGTGTTTGGTATTTGCGCCTCCGTGCAGTGCACCATGGTAGTGTTGTTCTGAGGTTGACCCCAGGGTGTTCCCGCAGCGCACTTTGGGACATTGAGACCGGTCAGCAGAAGACGGTGTTCACCGGCCACACGGGTGACTGTATGAGCCTGGCTGTGTCCCCTGACTTTAACCTGTTCATCTCTGGAGCCTGTGATGCCAGCGCCAAACTGTGGGACATACGTGAGGGCGAGTGCCGACAGACCTTCACCGGACACGAGTCGGACATCAATGCCATCTCTGTGAGTACGCGTGGAGTGGTCATGGCTAACACCTGGGACCTTTACTGTGTCTTGTGGGTAATATCAATTAAATACGAACAGGTATATAAATATATATATGTCCAGTGTTAGACAGGCGGCCATATTGCTGGAGGCATCACAGTGGTCCAGGCCCCACACACTGCAGAGGTCACAGGGTCTCTCTCCTCTGGGGAGGGATTGGGGTGAGGGGGTACATGTGAGACGGGGTCCGCTCCCCATGTACAATAAGGCATCCTAGCTGATATAACGGTGCAGTGTCCCACCCCCAAATATATCTATTGTCTGTGACAGCATGGGCCCCCCCTCCCTGCAGGGACCTGGCACAGTGGAACTGGCTGGTCCTCCTGGGATGTTGTATGGTCTTAAAGGGACACAGAAAAGGCCCTATTAATTTCACAAACTAAAACTACACGTAAAATGTAATAGAATTTTGATTGTAATTAAAAGTGCCTTTAATATAGAAAATATATAGATTTATTTTATGTTGAGGTCATGACCGTATCAACAGCAATTAATTAGCTTTAATTACAAGCAATTGGAATTATATTTATTTTTCTGTGTACTTTTCATTTCTTCAATAAATAGGAAATTTTTGTGTCATTTTCCATATTACTAAAGTAACGATGCTCCCCTGGCGCCACCTCCTGGCAGCGCTTATACATGACACTTATGTAAGTGAGCCGGGTTATTATAGGTATATGTAAGTGTGCCGGGTTATTATAGGTATATGTAAGTGAGGAGGGTTATTATAGGTATATGTAAGTGAGCCGGGTTATTATAGGTATATGTAAGTGAGCCGGGTTATTATAGGTATATGTATGTGAGCCGGGTTATTATAGGTATATGTAAGTGAGGAGGGTTATTATAGGTATATGTAAGTGAGCTGGGTTATTATAGGTATATGTATGTGAGCCGGGTTATTATAGGTATATGTAAGTGAGCCGCGTTATTATAGGTATATGTAAGTGAGGTGGGTTATTATAGGTATATGTAAGTGAGGTGGGTTATTATAGGTATATGTAAGTGAGGAGGGTTATTATAGGTATATGTAAGTGAGCCGGGTTATTATAGGTATATGTATGTGAGCCGGGTTATTATAGGTATATGTAAGTGAGGAGGGTTATTATAGGTATATGTAAGTGAGCTGGGTTATTATAGGTATATGTATGTGAGCCGGGTTATTATAGGTATATGTATGTGAGCCGGGTTATTATATGTATATGTAAGTGAGCCGGGTTATTATTGGTATATGTAAGTGAGCCGGGTTATTATAGGTATATGTAAGTGAGCCGGGTTATTATTGGTATATGTAAGCGAGCCGGGTTATTATAGGTATATGTAAGTGAAGTGGGTTATTATAGGTATATGTAAGTGAGCCAGGTTATTATAGGTATATGTAAGTGAGCCGGGTTATTATACTTATATGTAAGTAAGCCGGGTTATTATACTTATATGTAAGTGAGCCTGGTTATTATAGGTATATGTAAGTGAGCCTGGTTATTATAGGTATATGTAAGTGATCCGGGTTATTATAGGTATATGTAAGTGAGGTGGGTTATTATAGGTATATGTAAGTGAGGTGGGTTATTATAGGTATATGTAAGTGAGCCGGGTTATTATAGGTATATGTAAGTGAGCCTGGTTATTATAGGTATATGTAAGTGAGCCTGGTTATTATAGGTATATGTAAGTGATCCGGGTTATTATAGGTATATGTAAGTGAGGTGGGTTATTATAGGTATATGTAAGTGAGCCGGGTTATTATAGGTATATGTAAGTGAGGCGGGTTATTATAGGTATATGTAAGTGAGGTGGGATATTATAGGTATATGTAAGTGAGCCGGGTTATTATAGGTATATGTATGTGAGCCGGGTTATTATAGGTATATGTAAGTGAAGTGGGTTATTATAGGTATATGTAAGTGAGCCAGGTTATTATAGGTATATGTAAGTGAGCCAGGTTATTATAGGTATATGTAAGTGAGCCGGGTTATTATACTTATATGTAAGTGAGCCTGGTTATTATAGGTATATGTAAGTGATGTGGGTTATTATAGGTATATGTAAGTGAGCCAGGTTATTATAGGTATATGTAAGTGATGTGGGTTATTATAGGTATATGTAAGTGAGCCGGGTTATTATACTTATATGTAAGTAAGCCGGGTTATTATACTTATATGTAAGTGAGCCTGGTTATTATAGGTATATGTAAGTGATGTGGGTTATTATAGGTATATGTAAGTGAGGTGGGTTATTATAGGTATATGTAAGTGAGCCGGGTTATTATAGGTATATGTAAGTGAGCCGGGTTATTATAGGTATATGTAAGTGAGCCGGGTTATTATAGGTATTGTAAAGGATCCTTCCGTTTTCCTCCGAACTCCAGCTGAAACAAAGTGATTATAGCTCCAATCCCCCAAACATGAGTCAAAACTTCATGAAGGGGTAAACATGAACTCTTTACTGTGGGCTACACGCCCGGTCTATATCTCAGGACTTCCTCCTGGTGGACAAAGGAAAAACAGTAGCCAATCACAGTGGCTATAGCATAAGCACTCCCCTTACACATAAGTCACTCCCTCTTTTCTATCCTGGAGGTAATTAAATTAAGGTAGCACAGAGAGCCTATATTATCTCCAGGAAGAAAGAAACATGGCTTCTTTGTTTTAATAAAACAGAATAAAAATGTATAACTTTGTTTTTACACAATATAAACTTGAAATTCCACATATCCCCAGATAGCTGAGATCTGAGTGCATATACTAGGCGAATAGTGCTCAGATCCCACGAACGCAGTTCTCAGAATTATCGACTGAAGTTTGTCTTATTAGGTATTTCCACGAAAGCCCATTGTTAATCCTCAAATAACCGAACAGGTGGGTTCATGAAGTCTGTAAAATAGGGGATTTCGTTACACAGCTCCCCCTTAGTCCCATGGAACGGCATACCTGCTTAGATCCTAACGGATCGGCTAAGGGATGTCCAGTAATCCAGAAACAAACCAAAATTACGCCTTTTCCAGTTCAGTTTGCCGGGAGAGGCCATCGGCATTGGCATTCTGTTTCCCAGGGCGGTACTGCATTGTGAAATTATAAGGTTGCAGCGCCAAGCTCCATCTGAGTAATCTGGGGTTATCGCCAGCCACTCTGTTGAGCCAAATTAAAGGGTTGTGGTCAGTCAGCACGGTGAAAGAGCGTCCATACAAGTAAGGCTGTAGCTTCTTAAGTGCCCAGACTAATGCCAGACACTCTTTCTCCACAGTGGCATAGCTGACTTCGCGGGGTAATAGTTTTCTGCTCAGGTACGCCACTGGGTGATCCATGCCATCGTCTCCCACCTGGCTCAATACTGCTCCCAGTCCAAACATTGAGGCATCTGTGTGGACGAGAAACCTTTTAGTATGGTCCGGTGCCGCTAACACAGGAGATGCACTTAACGCAGCCTTGAGTTTCTGGAAAGCCTCCTCACACTCAGTGGACCAGATTACTTGTCGGGGCAGGGACTTTTTAGTGAGGTCTGTCAAGGGCTTGGCCAGGGTACTGTAATCCGCTACAAATTTCCTGTAATAACCTGCGGTACCCAGGAATGCCATAACCTGAGTTTTTGTCCGTGGTTGGGGCCACTTGGTGATGGCCTCAATTTTAGCGGGCTCTGGTCTCTGTTTCCCTGACCCTACTCTGTGGCCTAAATACTGGACTTCCGCCATGCCCACGTGGCATTTCTCAGGCTTCAACGTGAGCCCTGCGTGCTGACTTCGGTTGAGCACTACTGAAATGTGTTCCAGGTGGGATTCCCAAGTGTCACTGAAGATAGCTATATCGTCCAGGTAAGCACAAGCGAAGCCCTGAAATCCCGCTAGGAGCCGGTCCGCCATCCTTTGAAAAGTGGCTGGGGCATTCTTCATCCCAAATGGCATAACCTTAAACTGGTATAGGCCAAATGGGGTGACAAATGCTGACTTCGGAATGGCCCCAGGCTCCAAGGGGATTTGCCAATATCCCTTGCACAGATCAATAGTGGTCAAGTAATTCCCCCCAGCCATACGGTCTAGCAGCTCATCTACTCTGGGCATGGGGTAGGCATCGGTAATGGTCCGATCATTTAGTTTACGGTAGTCCACGCAGAACCTGGTGGTACCGTCCTTTTTAGGAACCAGGACTACTGGGGAAGCCCAGGGGCTTTGGGACGGTTCTATGACCCCCAGTTCTAACATATCCCGGAGTTCCGTTAACATACTTTCCCGTACTGCCTCTGGAATTCGGTAAGGCTGCTGCCGCAGGGGTAACTGGCCTGGGGTCTCCACTCGGTGGACTGCCAGGGTCGTATACCCTGGGGCTGCAGAAAACATGCCCCCAAATCCCTTTAACAGTTGGGAAACCTGAGCTTGTTCCTCGGGACCTAATGCTGGCCCCAACTGTACTTGGTCTACTCCTGTGGGTTTCTGGGGAAGCATATCTGGTAGAGGGATACCCTCGCTATCCTCATATGCTGGAGCACATACCGCGGAGACCTCCTCTGGCCTCTCGAGATATGGCTTAAGCATATTTACATGGAAGGACCTCCGGATCCTATTATCGGAACAGTCTGCCACAATGTACGTGGTATCACTGATCCGCTCTAGGACCGTGTAGGGGCCCTGCCAGGAGGCTTGCAACTTATCTGTTTTGATGGGTTTCAGAACTAGGACCTTTTGTCCCACTTCTAATATACGGTCCCTAGCTCCCTTGTCATACCAGTATTTTTGCCGCTTTTGGGCGGCTCGCAGGTTCTCCCGAACTGTTTCGGTCAGAGTCTGTAGCCGGTCTCTCAGCTCTAGTACAAATGAGACTATAGGGGTACCTGCTTGTTCCATATCACCTTCCCAATGTTCTCGCACGAGGTCCAGGGGTCCCCGGACCCGTCTCCCGTATAATAGCTCAAAGGGAGAGAATCCGGTGGACTCCTGGGGAACCTCCCTATAGGCAAAAAGTAAATGAGGGAGGAATCTTTCCCAATTCCTGCAGGTCTCTGTGAACGTGATGAGCATTTGCTTAAGGGTGCCGTTAAATCGTTCACAGAGGCCATTGGTTTGGGGGTGATAGGGGGAACTTAATATGGGTTTTACCCCACAGCTCTGCCAGAGTTGTTGGGTAATCACCGCAGTGAATTGGGTTCCCTGATCGGACACTATCTCCCTAGGGAATCCCACCCTAGTGAACACCTGAACTAGTGCTTCTGCTACCGTCTCTGCATGTATATTCGACAGAGCTATAGCCTCGGGGTAGCGGGTAGCGTAGTCTACCACAGTAAGAATGTATTTCTTACCGGATGGACTGGGTTTACTGAGTGGGCCAACTAAATCAACCGCCACTCGGAAAAATGGTTCCTCAATAATGGGTAGGGGGCGTAGCTTTGCCTTGGGGTGATCCCCTCTCTTCCCTACCTTTTGGCATACTTCGCAGGTCCTACAGTAATCTTGCAAATCTCCCGTGACCCCTGGCCAGAAAAAGGACTGGGTGAGTCTGTCCCTCGTCTTTTTAATGCCTAAGTGGCCGGCTAGGGGAATATCGTGGCTAATCCGCAACAGTTCTACCCGATACTTACGGGGCACTATCAACTGTCTTTTTTCTACCTGGCCCGCTCCTGTCCCTGTCCCCCCAGTCACTCGGTACAGTAAACCCTTTTCCCAGCTAAACCTTGCCTGATCTCTGTCTCCCTGGGGTTGTTCTACCTTCCTCCTATACCCATGTAAGGTGGGATCCTCCCGTTGTGCTTGCCCGAAGTCTTGAGGGGTACCCCAGTAAGAAGTCTGGTCAGGGGGGATCGTCAGAGGGTTATCGCTTACCTGGTCATGAGTCGAGGGAGAGGCTTCCATAGCTCTGGATTGCTGCCGGGTGGTAACCGGTAGGGCTCCTTCGGTACTGCAGGCTGCCAATTGTGACGTCAGGCATCCTAGATCATTTCCCAGCAGTACTTCCGCGGGCAAATCTGGCATGATGCCCACTTCCACCGCCTTGGCCCCGGTACCCCAATCGATGTGGACTTGCGCCGTTGGTAACTTGTGAATTGCCCCTCCGGCTACCCTTACAGCAATGGTACGTCCTGTGTGCTGGGTCGGGGTGACTCGGTGTGGCTGGACCAACGTAATAGTAGCGCCGCTGTCTCTCAGTCCTCAAGCCTCTTGCCCATTGAGTTTTACCGACTGGCAGTGATGTGCCCTGTTATCCCCAGCCGCTTGTACAGGGTTTACCTCATGTAAGGTGGCCCAATTTTCACTATTGCCACTGGGTGTCTCTTGAGGCAGATAATTGTAATCCTCTTGCACACAGTGTGCGGCGGCTTTTGTCTGTGGTATCGGTGCCCGCCCCCAGCGGTCTGTAGTGCGTTATGGGCAGTTAGGTTTGATGTGCCCCACTTGTTTGCACCCATGACACATCGGAGCATTCCTTTGGTACCCTCTGTTTGTGTTATTGCCCCCTGGTGGTGGTACCCTCTGTGGCATAGTTGGTGGGCCAGAGGCAGGCCGCTGGCTCTGGACCCCTCGGTTTCCATCCATCCGCCTGCTCTCATGAAATTCGTCTGCCAGCCGTGCTGCCTCCTCTACCGTTTTTGGCTTTCTGTCTCTGACCCAATCTCGCACCTCCGCTGGGGTATAATCAAAAAATTGTTCTAGCAACAACAACTGCACAGCATCCTCTAAAGTAGTTGCCTGATTCCCCTGCATCCAATTGCTGGCAGCGCGCTGCATACGAAATGCCCACTCCGTATAGGAATCTTTACCTTGTCTTCTGAGAGCCCTGAATTTCCTTCTATGAGCTTCAGGGGTTACAGCGTACCGGGCTAACAAAATCTCTTTTATCTTGTCATAGTTTTGTATATCCCCATCTGGCACAGCTCTCAATGCTTCGGCTGCTCTACCTGATAGTTTACTACTTACTACGGCAGCCCAGTTAGCTCTTTCCAAATCTTCTAACACACATTGTCTTTCAAAATCTTGTAAGTAATTGTCAATATCCATCTCACCTTCCACGAAGCTTTTAAATGCAGCGTAGTTAATTTTCCGCTGACGCCCCATTGTAGATCCAGATAGCGACAATATATCCACTGGAGGTGATCTGTCTCTGGCTTCTCGTGCTTCCCTGGCATTCTGGGTCTCAGTAGCTTGTGCCAAGATCTGTACCACGATCTCTGGTGCAGGGTTAGGTCCTACCAGGCTGAGTCTCCATCTCACGTCCCTCTGGAAGTCTGTTTCCTCTGTATTCGCCATTTGTGGTTCGCCGGTTTGATCGCTCTCCAGTAGTTCGGCTATTAGCGTGGCTTTCGTTTTGTTGCTTGCCGCTATGCCTCGAGCTTCCAGCAGTTCCTTAAGTGTGGTTCGTTTCAAGCGTTCGTATCTATGCGCCATTCACCAGTTTCAGTTCGGTATATCCGTTCGGGAGGAAATCCCAACCACTTGCCACCAGTGTAAAGGATCCTTGCATTAGTGCAGCGATGATCCTTGCGTTTTCCTCCGAACTCCAGCTGAAACAAAGTGATTATAGCTCCAATCCCCCAAACATGAGTCAAAACTTCATGAAGGGGTAAACATGAACTCTTTACTGTGGGCTACACGCCCGGTCTATATCTCAGGACTTCCTCCTGGTGGACAAAGGAAAAACAGTAGCCAATCGCAGTGGCTATAGCATAAGCACTCCCCTTACACATAAGTCACTCCCTCTTTTCTATCCTGGAGGTAATTAAATTAAGGTAGCACAGAGAGCCTTAATTATCTCCAGGAAGAAAGGAACATGGCTTCTTTGTTTTAATAAAACAGAATAAAAATGTATAACTTTGTTTTTACACAATATAAACTTGAAATTCCACATATCCCCAGATAGCTGAGATCTGAGTGCATATACTAGGCGAATAGCGCTCAGATCCCACGAACGCAGTTCTCAGAATTATCGACTGAAGTTTGTCTTATTAGGTATTTCCACGAAAGCCCATTGTTAATCCTCAAATAACCAAACAGGTGGGTTCGTGAAGTCTGTAAAATAGGGGATTTCGTTACAGGTATATGTAAGTGAGGTGGGTTATTATAGGTATATGTAAGTGAGGTGGGTTATTATAGGTATATGTAAGTGAGGTGGGTTATTATAGGTATATGTAAGTGAGCCGGGTTATTATAGGTATATGTAAGTGAGCCGGGTTATTATAGGTATATGTAAGTGAGCCGGGTTATTATAGGTATATGTAAGTGAGGTGGGTTATTATAGGTATATGTAAGTGAGGTGGGTTATTATAGGTATATGTAAGTGAGCTGGGTTATTATAGGTATATGTAAGTGAGGAGGGTTATTATAGGTATATGTAAGTGAGCCGGGTTATTATAGGTATATGTAAGTGAGCCGGGTTATTATAGGTATATGTAAGTGAGCCGGGTTATTATAGGTATATGTAAGTGAGCTGGGTTATTATAGGTATATGTAAGTGAGCTGGGTTATTATAGGTATATGTAAGTGAGCCGGGTTATTATAGGTATATGTAAGTGAGCTGGGTTATTATAGGTATATGTAAGTGAGCCGGGTTATTATAGGTATATGTAAGTGAGGTGGGTTATTATAGGTATATGTAAGTGAGCAGGTTATTATAGGTATATGTAAGTGAGTTGGGTTATTATAGGTAGATGTAAGTGAGGTGGGTTATTATAGGTAGATGTAAGTGAGGTGGGTTATTATAGGTATATGTAAGTGAGCCGGGTTATTATAGGTATATGTAAGTGAGCCGGGTTATTATAGGTATATGTAAGTGAGCCGGGTTATTATACTTATATGTAAGTGAGCCGGGTTATTATACTTATATGTAAGTGAGCCTGGTTATTATAGGTATATGTAAGTGATCTGGGTTATTATAGGTATATGTAAGTGAGCAGCGTTATTATAAGTATATGTAAGTGAGGTGGGTTATTATAGGTATATGTAAGTGAGGTGGGTTATTATAGGTATATGTAAGTGAGCTGGGTTATTATAGGTATATGTAAGTGAGCCTGGTTATTATAGGTATATGTAAGTGAGCCTGGTTATTATAGGTATATGTAAGTGAGCTGGGTTATTATAGGTATATGTAAGTGAGCTGGGTTATTATAGGTATATGTAAGTGAGCCGGGTTATTATAGGTATATGTAAGTGAGCAGGTTATTATAGGTATATGTAAGTGAGTTGGGTTATTATAGGTAGATGTAAGTGAGGTGGGTTATTAAAGGTATATGTAAGTGAGGTGGGTTATTATAGGGATATGTAAGTGAGGTGGGATATTATAGGTATATGTAAGTGAGCCGGGTTATTATAGGTATATGTAAGTGAGCTGGGTTATTATAGGTATATGTAAGTGAGCCGGGTTATTATAGGTATATGTAAGTGAGCCGGGTTATTATTGGTATATGTAAGGATGCCGGGTTATTATAGGTATATGTAAGTGAGGTGGGTTATTATAGGTATATGTAAGTGAGGTGGGTTATTATAGGTATATGTAAGTGAGATGGGTTATTATAGGTATATGTAAGTGAGCCGGGTTATTATAGGTATATGTAAGTGAGCCGGGTTCTTATAGGTATATGTAAGTGAGGTGGGTTATTATAGGTATATGTAAGTGAGGTGGGTTATTATAGGTATATGTAAGTGAGCCGGGTTAGTATAGGTATATGTAAGTGAGCCGGGTTATTATAGGTATATGTAAGTGAGGTATATGTGAGGTGGGTTATTATAGGTATATGTAAGCGAGCCGGGTTATTATTGGTATGGTCCCATCTGTGCCGTCTGGGAGATTGGTGTCTCCCCTTGTTAGGGTAAGCTGTCGCTGGGGGGAGAGGGCGACACCTTCTGCTCCCTGGGGTACACACTGCCGCTGGGGAGGAAGGGCGGCACCTTCTGCTCCCTGGGATACACACTGCGGCTGGGGGGGAAGGACGGCACCTTCTGCTCCCTGGGATACACACTGCCGCTGGGGAGGAAGGAAGGCACCTTCTGCTCCCTGGGATACACACTGCCGCTGGGGAGGAAGGACGGCACCTTCTGCTCCCTGGGGTACACACTGCCACTGAGGAGGAAGGACGACACCTTCAGCTCCCTGGGGTACACACTGCCGCTGGGGAGGAAAGACGGCACCTTCTGCTCCCTGGGATACACACTGCCGCTGGGGGGGAAGGACGACACCTTCTGCTCCCTGGGGTACACACTGCCGCTGGGGGGGAAGGACGACACCTTCTGCTCCCTGGGATACACACTGCCGCTGGGGAGGAAGGACGGCACCTTCTGCTCCCTGGGATACACACTGCCGCTGGGGGGGAAGGACAGCACCTTCTGCTCTCTGGGATACACACTGCCGCTGGGGAGGAAGAACGGCACCTTCTGCTCCCTGGGATACACACTGCGGCTGGGGGGAAAGGACAGCACCTTCTGCTCCCTGGGATACACACTGCCGCTGGGGAGGAAGGATGGCACCTTCTGCTCCCTGGGGTACACACTGCCGCTGGGGGGGAAGGACAGCACCTTCTGCTCCCTGGGGTACACACTGCCGCTGGGGAGGAAAGACGGCACCTTCTGCTCCCTGGGATACACACTGCCGCTGGGGGGGAAGGACGACACCTTCTGCTCCCTGGGGTACACACTGCCGCTGGGGAGGAAGGACGGCACCTTCTGCTCCCTGGGGTACACACTGCCGCTGGGGAGGGGAATTAGTTGGAGTATTCCACGTGGAGCGGTTTCTGTTTCTGGTACAGTCTCTCTGCATGTGGCCCTGCTGGTTACACGTGTGGCACCTGATGTACCGTGGAGGGGTTTGGTAGTTCCCACCACCCGGACGCAGTGCTGGGAGGGGTTAATGGTGGGAGGTGGGTTAGCAGCTCCCAAGATGGACCGCCCCGTGCTGGCTGCTTTTCCATTATGTATTCGTGGACATCTGTCATTAACCATTCCAAGGATATTGTGGGAAGCGTACCTGGGAAAAAGGCCAGCCTGCTTTGGAGTTCTCTTCCAAACTCATTCTGTGTGCTGTCCGTAAGAGGTGCTGTAGCCGCTGCCCGGTCTCCCTCCATGAGTTCCTTTCTGTCTGCATCCCTGTAGTCCGCATCCGCCTCCTCCTCCTCATCGTGGAACGCTGTCCGAAAACTAGCCGGTTCCATCCTGCTGTAGCCAGGGGCGCTGTACGGATACTAGCGTTGCCCTCAATTTGTAACTCCACGGAATGGTGTCTCCTGTAGCTGTCCTTCTGACCGTGGGAACAATTCCGCCACTTGCCACCAAATGTAACGGAGTTGGAACACGAATCCAATATCTCCGCTGGTATATGGTAAAATATCCAAGAAGCACTACAGTCTCACCATCCCCAACCTCCCATATTGGACGACACTCAATTGGGAGTCAAATAATACTGTCTTTATTTTGTTGTGCAGAAATATATATACACATCTCTTCCCACAGGCAATACACATCCCCCATAGTTGGCCACACAATACACATAGAGAGACAATAGGTGTGGTCACACCTTCCTGAGGCTACCTGGCTACTTTGATACAATCAGACATTGATCAGATTATAATTCTTTGTTCTTATGTCTGATAATGAAAACACTTTATACAATAGACTTCCTTATCATATGAGGAGTCTCTGTAATAGGATTATCTATTATGCCAAGGTCTGCAATAGTCTGGGCTACTATTCTGCAGAGCATAAACCAACATACATACAGTATAACAGTAGGATCATAATTTAACCATAATATTTAAATAACCATAAAACAGGGTAAAACAGTGATGGGTTCCGTTACAGGTATATGTAAGTGAGGTGGGTTATTATAGGTATATGTAAGTGAGGTGGGTTATTATAGGTATATGTAAGTGAGTCTGGTTATTATAGGTATATTTAAGTGAGATGGGTTATTATAGGTATATGTAAGTGAGGGGGGTTATTATAGGTATATGTAAGTGAGCCGGGTTATTATAGGTATATGTAAGTGAGGTGGGTTATTATAGGTATATGTAAGTGACCTCGGTTATTATAGGTATATGTAAGTGACCTCGGTCATTATAGGTATATGTAAGCGAGGCGAGTTATTATAGGTATATGTAAGTGAGCCGGGTTATTATCGGTATATGTAAGTGAGCTGGGTTATTATAGGTATATGTAAGTGAGGTGGGTTATTATAGGTATATGTAAGTGAGTTGGGTTATTATAGGTATATGTAAGTGAGGGGGGTTATTATAGGTATATGTAAGTGAGGGGGGTTATTATAGGTATATGTAAGTGAGGTGGGTTATTAAAGGTATATGTAAGTGAGGTGGGTTATTATAGGTATATGTAAGTGAGCCGGGTTATTAAAGGTATATGTAAGTGAGGTGGGTTATTATAGGTATATGTAAGTGAGCCGGGTTATTAAAGGTATATGTAAGTGAGGTGGGTTATTATAGGTATATGTAAGTGAGCCGGGTTATTATAGGTATATGTAAGTGAGCCGGGTTATTATAGGTATATGTATGTGAGCCGGGTTATTATAGGTATATGTATGTGAGCCGGGTTATTATAGGTATATGTAAGTGAGCCGGGTTATTATAGTTATATGTAAGTGAGCCGGGTTATTATAGGTATATGTAAGTGTCCTCGGTTATTATAGGTATATGTAAGTGAGGCGAGTTATTATAGGTATATGTAAGTGAGCCGGGTTATTATAGGTATATGTAAGTGAGCCGGGTTATTATAGGTATATGTAAGCGAGGCGAGTTATTATAGGTATATGTAAGTGAGGTGGGTTATTATCAGTATATGTAAGTGAGCCGGGTTATTATAGGTATATGTAAGTGAGGTGGGTTATTATAGGTATATGTAAGTGAGCCGGGTTATTATAGGTATATGTAAGTGAGGTGAGTTATTATAGGTATATGTAAGTGAGCCGAGTTATTATAGGTATATGTAAGTGAGTTGGGTTATTATAGGTATATGTAAGTGAGGAGGGTTATTATAGTTATATGTAAGTGAGCCGGGTTATTATAGGTATATGTAATTGAGCCGGGTTATTATAGGTATATGTAAGTGAGGTGGGTTATTATAGGTATATGTAAGTGAGCCGGGTTATTATAGGTATATGTAAGTGAGGTGAGTTATTATAGGTATATGTAAGTGAGCCGGGTTGTTATAGGTATATGTAAGTGAGGTGAGTGATTATAGGTATATGTAAGTGAGCTGGGTTATTATAGGTATATGTAAGTGAGGTGGGTTATTATAGGTATATGTAAGTAAGGTGGGTTATTATAGGTATATGTAAGTGAGGTGGGTTATTATTGGTATATGTAAGTAAGGTGGGTTATTATAGGTATATGTAAGTGAGCCGGGTTATTATAGGTATATGTAAGTGAGCTGGGTTATTATAGGTATATGTAAGTGAGGGGGGTTATTATAGGTATATATAAGTGAGGTGGGTTATTATAGGTATATGTAAGTGAGGTGGGTTATTATAGGTATATGTAAGTGAGGTGGGTTATTATAGGTATATGTAAGTGAGCCGGGTTATTATAGGTATATGTAAGTGAGCCGGGTTATTATAGGTATATGTAAGTGAGCCGGGTTATTATAGGTATATGTAAGTGAGCCGGGTTATTATAGGTATATGTAAGTGAGCGGGTTATTATAGGTATATTTAAGTGAGCTGGGTTATTATAGATGTATGTAAGTGAGCCGGGTTATTATAGGTATATGTAAGCGAGCCGGGTTATTATAGGTATATGTAAGTGAGGTGTTTCATTATAGGTATATGTACGTGAGGTGTGTTATTATAGGTATATGTAAGTTAGCCGGGTTATTATAGGTATATGTAAGTGAGCCGGGTTATTATAGGTATATGTAAGTGAGCCGGGTTATTATAGGTATATGTAAGTGAGCCGGGTTATTATAGGTATATGTAAGTGAGGTGGGTTATTATAGGTATATTTAAGTGATCCGGGTTATTATAGGTATATGTAAGTGATCCGGGTTATTATAGGTATATGTAAGTGAGAGGGGTTATTATAGGTATATGTAAGTGAGAGGGGTTATTATAGGTATATGTAAGTGTGCCGGGTTATTATATACTCAGCACCCCTATCACTGTTCAGGCATCAAGCCGGTTGAGATAAGGGAAATGGGTCAGCAGGCGCAAGCATGTCTGGTAGTACCCTATCCTCAGAATCTTCCCCTTCTGTTACTTGAGGACTCCGACTCTTGTATGGTTTCAACATATTCACGTTGATAGTCTTCTGAATCTGCTGTTACTCATTCAGGGCTATTCCATAGGTGGCGTGGGCTAGTTCCCAGATGATTTCGAAGGGACCTATCCAAATTACCTGGAATTCCCTATGCCCGGCTTTCTGAACATACCTGCACTTCTGCTTGCCTTGGACTGCAAGCAATGCTCCTTGACTAGCCCAGTCGATGTCTCCAGCCTATCTCTGAGCCACAGCACATGTGGCTCTATGGGCAGTACCCCACAACTTCTGGGTCAGCTCAGTCATGGGCAGCCAGATCTTACAACATTTCAATCGGGAACCCAACCTAGGTCAAAATGGCTACCAAGGCTTCTGTCACCATTGCTGCCATAAAGCAGCCAAGAGCTACAGCCTCAAGATACTGGGTGGCCTAATCCACCACAGTGAGGATGTATCTCTTGCCCGACTCACTAGGCCTGGCAAGGAGGCCAATTATATCTACAGTTTCTATAACGTGCATAACCTGCAAGGGATCCCATGGAACTTGTCCGCACCCAAAGCATTGACAAATATCCCAAGAGGCACCGAACAAAGTGACATCTCGGGATACTCCAGGCAAATAAAAGAACTCGGTCCCAAATATAACTTCCCCCCTCTGGTGTGCCTACCCACTCCGTGCCCTAGCACTGACCATGTCTAAAGCAGGATCCTACTTTACCTGCCACATAAAATCAGAGAGGACTGGCCATGGCTAGGACCTTTTCCCAGTTGGGAACCGGTTTACCAACGTTTGGGCTAGCTCTAGCTCCCCTTGTGTCTCCCTGGCAATAGCCCATTTGGCTTGGCTTCAGATCACTAATGAACCCGGTCATTACTTCCACATCTTTCATACCCTTGCCTGTGCCGCAGTCAATATGGACCCGAGCTAAGGAGATGGCTAGCTGTTGGCCCCCAGCTACCACAGTGTCTTCCAGTGAGAGGCTTTACAAGCTTAGTGGATCAGGGTCCCTAAATCCCTCTGTGGGCTTGCCGTCCACCTTAATAGGCTGGACATGGATACTCCAGTCAGACCAGACTGCATCTTCAGAGCAATGAAAGAAATGGTCCTCCTTTGCAGTGTTGTCGGCCACCCACCCACTCCCACACAGGACAGGGTGAGGGGAACCCTGGAAAATGTCCTGAGTGGACATGTGGATATTTTCGCTTTAGATGTCCCAGCTGTTGGCGCCCAAAACAGTGCACCTCTCGCCAGGCTCCTCCATTTCTAGGAGCTGACAGAGCAGTAGTGGTGGGCTAGGAAGCCAAGGAGGACTGTGATCGGGGTCACTGCTTTTTGGTTGGAGCTGTGGCCCAGAGTGGACTATTGGGCTAAGGAGAGCTGGTCTAGCTGGGTGGAAACCACTAGATGGTGGAGGCACTCTATTACTACTCCCCATGTTTCAGTTTTTTGCAGTTGTGGGTCATCAGTTTTTGACTCTTATGGCTGGAAGGTAACAACTTGGGCAGCCTATTCAGCAGTCGGGACCTGGTGCCCCTTTCACATCCCATCTCTGGGGCACAGATACCCCCCTGCTGCGGCTCAGCTCTCTGAGACCTTCATACTGGGACATTACCTTTACCTCTCTGGTCCAGTTGGCTTTTTCCTTTTGATAGCAATGATTGCACCTCTGCCACCAGTTTGTCAAGGGGAGGGACCAGCTGGGCCGGCCAATGAATAGACTGCTTTGGTTGGGTCCTCTCCTCTACGGGTTTCTGTATATTGGTGTTAGGGATTCCCATTCCTCTGAGCTCAAATAGCAGATAGTCTCAGACAGCTAAAGTTCCATTTTACAACTGTCACTGTTGCCATGGCATCATGCAACACCACAGCATATAACCTTAAGATTATCTCTCATGAAAGCTGTTGTCACACAGCCAAACAAGCCTGTATGGGTGTTGATTAGGTCCTGTTCTGGACCTGCCCAGCAGCATCATCTCCTGCTCTGTTAGCAGGAGATTGGCCAGTACACGAGTAACCATCTCGGGAGCTCCGCCAGCCAGACGGGATTCCAGGCAGTAGTAGTGACCATTCTCTTAGAGTTGATCCTTTGTTTGGTTATGGCCAAAGTGTGTCCATAGTTGGATCAATAGCAATAATCCCAATGAAAGTTAATACACAGAATAGGACACATGGGGTTATGCAAGCGCAACCGACGCCTTTATTTATTGTTCAATATACACAGCTGGCCCCATCCTTTGGTACACATGAGGAGGTCCTAGGTTTAAGTGGGGCATATGTCCATCAGGATGCCGGGCCTCTAAACTACCCCCGTGATGCAGTGACCTGATTATCAGGGCAAGTTCTCTTATTCGGGGTTGTTGACCTTCCAGTGGTTCTTCAGGACCGTGCTGGAGATCCTCTATCTTCCTCTTCCTTAGGCCCCTGTCCCTTTAATCTGATCTCTATGGGATATACTCAGATCTGGCACTTTCTTTCTTATGCCCAGTATCCCTTGCTCTGTTATTTTGTATTCACAACCTGACCGGTCCGATGCCAGTGGTTTGGACAATGAATTCTCGCCTGTGCAAGATCGGGCCCTTCGGACTTGGGCTATTTACATTGTCCGTACATTATTTTTATATTATTCTATTTTCTATATATTTTTGCTGCAGTTCACTAGTTTACAAAAACATTCAGTACTGATGAAAAGCCGGGCGCTGCCCACAGAGGGGGCAACCAGGTACCAACATGGAGGCTCCCATGGCAGCACAACTGCCTGGAGTACAGGCTTTCTGATTATGGGATTAACAAAGTATACTGTAAATATGCACTGAATTATATACACATTGTTCTGTATTTATATCTGTATCTATCTACCCATCTATCCTTTCATCCATCCCTCCCTCTGTCCATCTATCTCTCCATCCATCTATCTCTCCATCCATCCATATATCCTTCCATCTACCTGTACATCCATCCCTCCCTCTGTCCATACAGCTCTTCATCCATCCATCTACCTCTCCATTCATCTTTTCATCCCTCCCTCTGTCCATCCATCTACCTCTCCATTCATCTTTTCATCCATCCCTCTGTCCATCCATCTACCTCTCCATTCATCTTTTCATCCATCCCTCTGTCCATCTATCTGCACACCTGGGGTGTTGTCGTATTGACCATTGTGTTTTCTGGCCTTGCCTTTTGCAGTTTTTCCCCAGTGGCCAAGCGATCTGTACAGGGTCCGATGATGCCACGTGCCGCCTGTTTGACCTCCGCGCTGACCAGGAGCTGAGCGTGTACTCCCAGGACAGCATTATCTGCGGTATCACCTCCGTGGCGTTCTCTCGCAGTGGCCGCCTCCTACTCGCGGGTTACGACGACTTCAACTGCAACATCTGGGACTTGCTGAAAGGCGAGCGTGTCGGTAAGTGGTCAAACTGAGAGCCTCCATCTTTATTGTTTACAGTGGCAGGATATAATTAATGGTGTTGTATCTCCTCAGGTGTCCTCTCCGGCCACGATAATCGGGTTAGCTGCCTCGGGGTCACCTCTGATGGGATGGCGGTGGCCACAGGGTCATGGGACAGCTTTCTGAAAATCTGGAACTGAGCGGCACAATGCAGGCACCAGGCGCAGCGGACCCCTACCCACTCCAATCATTACCCATGCCATCGACTCACTCCAACAAACACCCCCTTCCTACCCCAGTCAGCTCCTCCGCCTACTCCAATCCACACCCCTTGCCCCATTACCCATCCCTTTTCACCCCATGACCTTGCTATAGATAGAGCTTGGGGGTAAATAATAGAGACCCTCAAACATAGAGAGACAGATAACGAGCCCCTCCAGATCATCAGATGGCTCTCTTGGCTGCAGCTTCTATGGCAGCACAATAACTAGCCGAGTACAGCTGTGAATTCAGGTTTGTGTCCGTTCTCTGCAAGTCATGTGGCCCCTTGGAGGACGGTTCTAGTGTTGATGAGAGCCAGGTATCACGCTGTGTGGTTTATTTCCCATGTACCGGCCCTTTATCTTGTTGGAAGTTTATTTTATGATTAGAGGCTACAGACCCCAAATGTGGCCTCATATAGCGAAAGGGGGGATATAAATAACCATCATCCAGTGCAAGACAGGAGGCGCGCGAACAGTAAAGCGATTCATGCACGCACAGTGGGTTAATGTTTATATGGAGTCCGCCCCCCGCCCCACACCTTCATCTCCCCATCAGATAACTCCCTTACAAATATCCAACCTTTCTATCTCCCCCCCCCCCCCCCACCATCATGTTACCACGCAGCGCCAATCACGTTTTATTTATTTACTTTATTCTCCTTTTTGTATAAGTTTGTGTTTTATAGAAAGAGAAAAATAAAATCTATTTTAGGCCACGGCAGAAATTTCATATCTAAGTCTTGTGTGCTAATGTTATGAGGTAATATACACAGCATGTCACCTGTATAGTACACAGCACATCACTTCCACTCCTCAATCACACAGCATGTAACCTGTATAGTACAGCATGTCACCACTACCCACCATTTCACCTTTATAATACACAGCATGTTACTTCCACTGATTAAACACACAGCAAGACACCTCCCCCTACAAGGTATACAAAGGGGGTGAGATAAGTGCTTTAGTGGGAGCTGGCCGTAACTTTACTCTTAGACGGTCCCATTACAATTTGCTCCCATGCAGCTAAACCTGGGTGGAGCAAAAACAAGTAGCACAATAGTTATTTCATGATCCCTGGCTGTATCCTTCAGAACTTCAGGTCTCCACTCTGTTACAGAATGATCATCAGCCTCAAGCTGCTGTCTGTGTCTTTCTCCAGGAGTGTCCCCTTTGCCATCAGACACCTGTGCGCACACCTCTCTCTGGGTATCTCCTTTCCCATCTCAGACACCTGCGCGCACTCCTCTGTGTGTGTCTTATTTTTCCCCCATCTCAGACCCCTGCGCGCACTCCTCTCTGAGTGTCCCCTTTCCCATCTCACACCCCTCTCTCTGGGTGTCTTTTTCCCCTCCATCTCAGACCCCTACGTGCACACACCTCTCTGGAGGTCTCCTCCCCACCCCACCCATCTCAGATCCCTGCCCGCTCCCCTCTCTCTGGGTGTCTCCTTTTCCCCTCCATCTCAGCCCCCTGCGCGCACTCTTCTCTCTGGGTGTCCTCTTTCCCATCTCAGACCCCTGCGTGCACTCTTCTCTCTGGGTGTCCTCTTTCCCATCTCAGACCCCTGCGTGCACTCTTCTCTCTGGGTGTCCTCTTTCCCATCTCAGACCCCTGCGCGCACCCCTCTCTGTGGTGGTCTCCTTCCCCCCCCCCCCCCGCGCGCACCCCTCTCTCTGGGTGTCCTCTTTCCCATCTCAGACCCCTGCGCGCACCCCTCTCTGTGGTGGTCTCCTCCCCCCCCCCCCCTGCGCGCACTCCTCTCTCTGGGTGTCCCCTTTTTCCCCATCTCAGACCCTGCGCGCACCCCTCTCTCTGGGTGTCCCCTTTCCCATCTCAGACCCCTGTGTGCACACCTCTCTTGGGGTCTCCTCCCCACCCATCTCAGACCCCTACGTGCACCCCTCTCTCTGGGTGTCCCCTTTCCCCCCCCCCCCCCCCCATCTCAGACCCCTGCGCGCACCCCTCTCTCTGGGTGTCCCCTTTTCCCATCTCAGACCCCTGCACGCACCCCTCTCTCTGGGTGTCCCCTTTTCCCCCCCCATCTCAGACCCCTGCACGCACCCCTCTCTCTGGGTGTCCCCTTTTCCCCCCCCATCTCAGACCCCTGCACGCACCCCTCTCTCTGGGTGTCCCCTTTCCCATCTCAGACCCCTGTGTGCACACCTCTCTTGGGGTCTCCTCCCCACCCATCTCAGACCCCTGCGCGCACCCCTCTCTGTGGTGGTCTCCTCCCCCCCCCCCCCCCCCGCGAGCAGCCCTCTCTCTGGGTGTCCCCTTTCCCATCTCAGACCCCTGCGCGCACCCCTATCTCTGGGTGTCCCCTTTCCCATCTCAGACCCCTGCGCGCACCCCTCTCTCTGGGTGTCCCCTTTCCCCCCCCCCCCATCTCAGACCCCTGCACGCACCCCTCTCTCTGGGTGTCTCCCCCCTCCACCCCATCTCAGACCCCTGCGCGCGCACCCCTCTCTCTGGTTGTCTCCACCCCATCACAGATGTCAGCGTCAGATTTTAAATTAAAAAGGAAAACAAATAATTTTTAAGTTGGAAACATAATGTTGCTGCCTCTGCTGGACCCTGGAGGGATCCATGACACATTGGTGGAAGCTACATTTATATTTCTGTAAAGATGGGTCCAACGTTTGATGTAATGCCCAGGACTGGGTCAGTGAGGGGAGGGATGTGGTGACAATGTAATATTATCTTCACATCTGCCCACTGACCGCTAGAACACACACCCTAATGATACGGCTCCAAGGATGTAAAGGAACAAACACAAAACTGGATTCCTGAACTAATACTCAGTCCCCCCCCCAGGTCACCCCAATGACCACAATCTGCAGCGAGCTTATTATAAAATCATATTTATTTGTTACTAGATACACAGATACAGACGAGCATTATATACACGAGCAGAGTAGTGTAGGACCAGCATGCAATGTGAGCACAGCACGCGGCCATTGAAAGGGTTAAGGACTCCAGTATGTACAGTATTGATGAAAAGGACCCCGCGGACCCTCAGCTCTCGCCATACTGCGCGTTCTCCTTGTTATGGGAGGTCTCCCAGCTGCTCTGCGAGATCTTCAGGGCGCGGTGACAAGATGGCGGCTCAGGCTGAAAGTACAGCTTCTTACCCTGTGGGAGGACAAACCAATGGTCAGTCATGTGACCATATGGGGACCCCTATAGAAGACAACCCTCCCCCACACACGAGAACTACACTGAAGGGGACAAATATTTTAGGGCGGTGGGGGGGGGGGGGGGGAGGATAAACTAAAAGGGAGAAGTGTGCCCCCCCCCCCATAAACAGGATATAAAGGGAAGTGCAGCAAGCAGGAGAACTAATGAGAGGTCATGTGATGTTATGTGCCCCCCCCCCCCCCCATACATAGTATATAAAGGGAAGTGCAGGTTCTTACACAGTGGGGGGGGGTGTAGGGATTGGAGTGCTTCATGTGGGTGGTAGAGGGTCTAACATTGGGGTCTTTATATTCGTGACTACATACACGCTGTCTGTAATCCTCATTAGCACATCAAGCCAGCTAGTTAAATTTGTGGGCTGCTCATTTGCATAAAAAAAGACTGAAATTTTCCAGGACTGATTCACTTTAGAAAAAAGCAAGACATATATGCAGTTCTTTATGGTATTTCAGAAGAACAAAATCTTGTAGTGACCGAGAGTAATTAAAAAAAGAGAGTGTTAGATTATTTGGTAATCTAAAGAGACTCTGCAATATAATAATAATAATAATAATAATAACCTACTTCTGAGTTTCCATCTAAACATAATTTTGTTACCAACCCTGAGGTTAGTTATTTTAAGGTCAGCTGGTCTCACCCTCGTGCCCGCCTGGGTGACTCGCAGCGGTCTCACAGATTTGCCAGTTTAGTAACTTCTCCAATAGTATTACTATTATTATTATTATTATTATACAAAGCCCTGTTTTGTATCTTTAGTATTTAATGTGACATTTTGTCTGCTCTGATATTAAATCCCTTGAGAAACAGAGTGGTGGTGGGGACAGAACAGGACATCCATATAAGCTCTTTGTCTTTGAGTTATGTTGTCAAGGAACTATTTGGAGGTGAATAGACGAGCCAGCCAAGATGGAGCCCATTACACAAGCCAGTCGTAAAGAGGCCTTCATTCTCTGGCCTTATACCCGCCATTGCCCCCCCCCCCCATAGCCGCCATTGCTGTAACGCACATTAGCGGCAGTACTTACGGTGCCCGCTGTATAATCCTCCTCACTCACCTGTCTATGTTGTACTGTAGTGTTTGGAGAGTTATCCTCCTGTAAGATTTTCAGCGGTGACCGTCCAGAGGTGGAGGCAGACACTAGAGCTTTCCTGGTACGTTGGCGCACATTCCTCTTACCTGCCAGGGAAGGGATATGTTTAGTACAAGACATGTATGACATGGTCAAATCACACCCTCAAAAGGTCATTTCTAGTACTCACCCGCTGACCGGGGAGATTTACATCTGGTCTTTGGCATAGAGGACCCCATGGACTTGACCAGTGGACTCTCACTGGCCACTTGGCTCGCACTGACCACTGGCACAGCCTCCTTCTCTTCCTCAGGAGGATCTACACTTGGAGGGGATACAGTCTGCTCTGCCGGCTCCTCTAGTGGGGCAGCCTCTCCTCCACACTCTTCCCTGGGGGCAGCTTCTCCTCCAGGCCCCTCTGTGGGGGCAGCCTCTCCTCCAGGCCCCTCTGTGGGGGCAGCCTCTCCTCCAGGCCCCTCTGTGGGGGCAGCCTCTCCTCCAGGCCCCTCTGTGGGGGCACTGACCAGGTCAGTACTGACCATCAGGTTCCCCTCCGTGTCTGGATCATCAGCAACAAAAACCTCGCTGAGCTGCTTGGCCAGAAGATTCAGAGCAACTGGAAAGAGAAGTTAGAAACCCATCACAAAGGCACCCGGGGGGCACACGGGACACGTACTAGGGGGAATCCACCTACCAAGTGCAGGAGGTCTAAGGGGGGTGCGCGCGATGCCGTGTGTAGGTGAGCGGGGGTCAGTCATCACCGGCATCTCCAGGGTCTCCTCCTCAGGACATGACTGGGGCGGTCTCCGGGGACTGTCTCCCAGCTATAAGAGTGCAAGGAGTTATACTACAGTAATGAGAGCACGCTCTTAGAATACAAGAAACCTCTTACATAAAGTGAATAAAGATCTAGTGTAGATGGACTTGACTCTGGTACACAGCACCGCCTCCAGGAACAGATGCGGGCCTGTCTATAGGGACTGGGGGAGGCCTGAAGTACATCCAGTATCAGAACAAGGGATCCGTAGTACCTCTAGTACAGGACCAAGGACTTGGGGGAGGGCGTCTGCAGACCCTCCAGTAACAGAGGCCCAGGATCTGCAGCACCTACCTCAATAGGAGTCCTGGGGATCCCAGCTGTGGGGGAGCGAGGGTCGGTCACATGGGAGAAGTGTTTGTTTTTTAGAGGTCGAGCTGGAGTGACCTGCTCCCTGGACTCTGCGGATCCCATCATGCACCACAAAAAGACTGGAGCAGAAACACAGGCGATAAGAGCCGGTCCTCGAGGGCAGTGAACTCTCCACCAGTGATATCCTTGTATACAGAATATGGAGTCAGAAGCGCTGCAGAAGGGTGGGTCACAGGTCAAGAACGATCAGAGCCAATAGGCCCCTCACACTAATCACACACCCCCCAGCCCTGCTTCTCTTTGAACCTCCTCCAATCTACCTGATCCCCCTCCTCAACCTCTAGTCAGGCGTCCCTCTCCCCTTCTCATCCCCCTCCCTCCTATTAGCCCCTACTCAGGCGTCCCTCTCCCCTTCTCATACCCCCTCCCTCCTATCTACCTCTAGTCAGGCGTCCCTCTCCCCTTCTCATTCCTCCTCCCTCCTATCTACCTCTAGTCAGGCGTCCCTCTCCCCTTCTCATTCCCCCTCCCTCCTATCTGCCCCTACTCAGGCGTCCCTCTCCCCTTCTCATCCCCCTCCCTATCTACCTCTAGTCAGGCGTCCCTCTCCCCTTCTCATTCCCCCTCCCTCCTATCTGCCCCTACTCAGGCGTCCCTCTCCCCTTCTCATCCCCCTCCCTATCTACCTCTAGTCAGGCGTCCCTCTCCCCTTCTCATCCCCCTCCCTCCTATCTACCTCTAGTCAGGCGTCCCTCTCCCCTTCTCATCCCCCTCCCTCCTATCTACCTCTAGTCAGGCGTCCCTCTCCCCTTCTCATCCCCCCTCCCTCCCATCTACCTCTAGTCAGGCGTCCCTCTCCCCTTCTCATCCCCCCTCCCTCCTATCTACCTCTAGTCAGGCGTCCCTCTCCCCTTCTTATTCCCCCCCCTACTATCTACCTCTAGTCAGGCGTCCCTCTCCCCTTCTCATCCCCCCTCCCTCCCATCTACCTCTAGTCAGGTGTCCCTCTCCCCTTCTCATCCCCCTCCCTCCTATCTACATCTAGTCAGGCGTCCCTCTCCCCTTCTCATTCCCCCTCCCTCCTATCTACCTCTAGTCAGGCGTCCCTCTCCCCTTCTCATCCCCCCCCCCCCCCCCTCAGCCTCTAGTCAGGCGTCCCTCTCCCCTTCTCATCCCCCTCCCTCCTATCTACATCTAGTCAGGCGTCCCTCTCCCCTTCTCATTCCCCCTCCCTCCTATCTGCCTCTAGTCAGGTGTCCCTCTCCCCTTCTCATCCCCCTCCCTCCTATCTACATCTAGTCAGGCGTCCCTCTCCCCTTCTCATTCCCCCTCCCTCCTATCTACCTCTAGTCAGGCGTCCCTCTCCCCTTCTCATCCCCCTCCCATCTACATCTAGTCAGGCGTCCCTCTCCCCTTCTCATTCCCCCTCCCTCCTATCTACCTCTAGTCAGGCGTCCCTCTCCCCTTCTCATCCCCCCCCCCCCCTCAGCCTCTAGTCAGGCGTCCCTCTGCCCTTCTCATTCCCCCCCCCCCTCCTCAGCCTCTAGTCAGGCGTCCCTCTCCCCTTCTCATCCCCCCCCCCTCCTCAGCCTCTAGTCAGGCGTCCCTCTCCCCTTCTCATTCCCCCCCCCCCTCCTCAGCCTCTAGTCAGGAGTCCCTCTCCCCTTCTCATACCCCCTCCCTCCCATCTACCTCTAGTCAGGCGTCCCTCTCCCCTTCTCATCCCCCCTCCTCAGCCTCTAGTCAGGCGTCCCTCTCCCCTTCTCATTCCCCCCCCCCTCCTCAGCCTCTAGTCAGGTGTCCCTCTCCCCTTCTCATCCCCCTCCCTCCTATCTACATCTAGTCAGGTGTCCCTCTCCCCTTCTCATTCCCCCTCCCTCCTATCTACCTCTAGTCAGGCGTCCCTCTCCCCTTCTCATCCCCCCCCCCCCCCCTCAGCCTCTAGTCAGGCGTCCCTCTGCCCTTCTCATTCCCCCCCCCCCTCCTCAGCCTCTAGTCAGGCGTCCCTCTCCCCTTCTCATCCCCCCCCCCCCCCTCCTCAGCCTCTAGTCAGGCGTCCCTCTCCCCTTCTCATTCCCCCCCCCCCCTCCTCAGCCTCTAGTCAGGAGTCCCTCTCCCCTTCTCATCCCCCCTCCCTCCCATCTACCTCTAGTCAGGCGTCCCTCTCCCCTTCTCATCCCCCCTCCTCAGCCTCTAGTCAGGCGTCCCTCTCCCCTTCTCATTCCCCCCCCCCTCCTCAGCCTCTAGTCAGGCGTCCCTCTCCCCTTCTCATTCCCCCTCCCTCCTATCTACCTCGAGTCAGTGGTCCCTCTCCCCTTTTCATTCCCCCTCCCTCCTATCTACCGGATTTGCTCTCTCCTGGCCCCCGCTATCCTCTCACGGCTCTCCCGGGCCCCCCGGTCCGTGCTCTCCACGGTCTCTCTCACCCTTTTCTCCCGTTCAGTTACTTTCTCTCTCCGGTCTTCCTTCCTTTCGTCCGGTCCTTAACCCACGAGCAACTTCCTACAATGCAACTTTCAAACATCCCGCTACAACCAATCAAGCGGCTCCGGCGTTCTCATTCGTTGTCGGCACGCCCCGCCTCCTCTCACTCTACGACTCACACGACGAGAAGCTCCGTCACTCACTGCTTAGGCCAAACTATCTCTTGTGATTGGCTGTTTGCATCCTTGACCCGCCCCTAGAGTCGATTGGATACAATTATCGAATTTGTCGAATTCTATTCAAAATTATTTTCACGCCCCTCGCGTATTTGATTGGAGGAAACGCGTCATAGAGTGAGAGATGAGTAGGCGAGAAATGTGTCAATCAATCCGAGGCCCAGTCATTAAAGACTCAATTGAAAAAAAAAAAAAAAAATGGCGCCCGACAACAAAACAAACAGCAAAGATAACTGATATATATTTATATGCTGAGTAATAATATGGAGACAGATACAAATAAATATGTATATGCTGAGTTATAATATGGAGGCAGATATATATATATGTAAATAGTACTTTTGTGCTCACATTTGAACGTCTAAAACGCGTTAAAATAACTTGTTTCAAGCGCAGAATTCCCAGAAAAACAGTTATTGCACTGCATTCTGGGAGCTGAGCAGGGACATGCAAATGTACACACAAAGGCTTCACTCTTGCAATCCATAACCGTATCAAACATGGCGTCCCTTAGGCATACGCCTGCTGTATAAAACAGCTTTGAGCAAAGCTCGAGTTGGATTATACACAAGCCAGGAGTCTCACCCACGTATAGCCATTTCAAGGTTACTGCCTCTATTTAGCATGGGGCCGGTTCCTTGAGTAGGCAGGTCACCACAACAACCATTTAATATATGGTGGGCATGTCCCTGCCAAGGTTCCCAGAATGCAGTGCAATAACTGTATTTCTCTGAATTCTGGGCATGAAACAAGTTTTTTTTTAACTTGTCTTAGACACTCACAAATGTACTATTTCTATACTGTACGGTGGAGGCTTCTATCGCTATTTTGCCCACCATATATCAAATTATTGTTGTGGTGAACTATATATATATATATATCACATATAATAGATGTCAAACTGCGACTTGTCGTCACGCTTGCGAGACTCGCAAAGTGAGGCGAGCCATTGAGGCAAAGACGCGAGGCGAGCGGTTGAAGCATGGAAACACGCAGGACTTAGGCTGCAAGCACTTGAGGAAAGCAGCGGTAAATATAAATGTAACGGCCGAACCGCGGAAACCGAAATACAACAACAAAAAGTAAACCACGCAAACACACAGCACAGGGGAGAGCCGGGACGTCTGGGAGTGAGGTTAGAAGCTGTGTTTCGTCACTCGTAGGTGCTCATCGCAAGGCCCGCAGGGCTCACATCCCCCGCCGAGGCCCTTACCTAAAAACCCTGCTAGTAGCTTGAGGCCCGTACAAGTGAGGGAGAGCAGGGGCAAAGGGAAAGGAGACACGAGGGAGAGGAGGGAGGGAAAGGAGACACGAGGGAGAGGGGGGAGACACGAGGGAGGGAGAGGGGAAAGGAGACACAAGGGAGAGGAGGAAAGCAGACACAAGGGAGAGGAGGGGAAGGAGACACGAGGGAGGGAGAGGGGAAAGGAGACACAAGGGAGGGAGAGGAGGGGGGAAAGGAGACACAAGGGAGGGAGAGGGGAAAGGAGACACGGGAGAAGGGGGAGGAGACACAAGGGAGGGAGAGGAGGGGGGAAAGGAGACACAAGGGAGGGAGAGGAGGGGGGAAAGGAGACACAAGGGAGAGGAGGGGGGAAAGGAGACACAAGGGAGAGGAGGGGGGAAAGGAGACACAAGGGAGAGCGGGGGGAAAGGAGACACGAGGGAGGGAGAGGAGGGGGGAAAGGAGACACAAGGGAGGGAGAGGAGGGGGGAAAGGAGACACAAGAGAGAGGAGGGCTCAATATAAGCACAGAGCATATTTTTTTTACAGAAGTTTTTAATTAGTGACCTTCTATCCAAAAGCCAGGTCGTCACCAACAAAAACCTCTACAAATATATGCGCTGTGCTTATATAGAGCCCTATTCAATTGGCCAAATCGCTTCCATCTTGTCTGCAATACACTCTTACTGATACTGGGACACTAATAGATCAGAAAATAAATCGGTATGCAGGACCTGGGGGAGCGCTACTATAAGAAAAACTAGCTTGCGCAGTGTGTGTGCGCGTTCACCATACCTCAGCGCTACCAAGCGCTGCATCGCGCCTGTCAATGCGCCACGCTAAAAGGAAAGGTCTGAGAAGTATATTCCGAAAAGCTTGTCAGAATAAATAAATATTTTTGCCAAATAAAAAGATATCACCAGAAACTGCAATACTCTGATTATTCAACTAGATTATTTATATATATATATATACACTGTGAGATAACAGCACACAAACACAACAAGAGACACACAAATATATATATAGAAAGAGTGAGATAAAGGTATACAGGGATCACATATATAGTTGTGGTACTACGGGCTGTTAGAAACGCTCATGATTGTTGCGGGCCGCAGGCACACCAGCATTACCAACACTCCCGAGGGGGGCTGCAATGAGGGCCAAAGCCGCTCATCACGAGGCCCGCAGGGCTCGCATCATGCCTGCCGAGACCTTTGACTGGAAACAATGCCAGTAGCTTCACCCCCGCTGAGCCGTGCCCGCTATGAGCGCCGTAGGTGGTGATCGCAAGGCCCACGGGGCTCACATCCCCACGCCAAGGCTGATACCTGGGAACCCTGCCAGTAGCATTACCCCGGCCAAGGCTGATACCTGGGAACTCTGCCAGTAGCATTACCCCCGGCCAAGGCTGATACCTGGGAACTCTGCCAGTAGCATTACCCACGCCAAGGCTGATACCTGGGAACCCTGCCAGTAGCATTACCCCGGCCAAGGCCGATACCTGGGAACTCTGCCAGTAGCATTACCCCCGCCGAGGCCGATACCTGGGAACCCTGCCAATAGCATTACCCCCGCCGAGGCCGATACCTGGGAACTCTGCCAGTAGCATTACCCCGGCCAAGGCTGATACCTGGGAACCCTGCCAGTAGCATTACCCCCGCCGAGGCCGATACCTGGGAACCCTGCCAATAGCATTACCCCCGCCGAGGCCGATACCTGGGAACCCTGCCAATAGCATTACCCCCGCTGAGGCCCTTACCTGGGAACCCTGCCAGTAGCATTACCCCCGCTGAGGCCCTTACCTGGGAACCCTGCCAGTAGCATTACCCCGGCCAAGGCCCTTACCTGGGAACCCTGCCAGTAGCATTACCCCCGCGGAGGCCGATACCTGGGAACCCTGCCAGTAGCTTTACCCCCGCCGAGGCCGATACTTGGGAACTCTGCCAGTAGCATTACCCCCGCCGAGGCCGATACCTGGGAACCCTGCCAGTAGCATTACCCCAGCTGAGGCCCTTACCTGGGAACCCTGCCAGTAGCATTACCCCCGCCGAGGCCGATACCTGGGAACTCTGCCAGTAGCATTACCCCCATCGAGGCCGATACCTGGGAACCCTGCCAGTAGCATTACCCCCGCGAAGGCTGATACCTGGGAACTCTGCCAGTAGCATTACCCCCGTCGAGGCCGATACCTGGGAACCCTGCCAGTAGCATTACCCCCGCCGAGGCCGATACCTGGGAACCCTGCCAGTAGCATTACCCCCATCGAGGCCGATACCTGGGAACCCTGCCAGTAGCATTACCCCGGCCAAGGCCGATACCTGGGAACCCTGCCAGTAGCATTACCCCGGCCAAGGCCGATACCTGGGAACTCTGCCAGTAGCATTACCCCCGCTGAGGCCGATACCTGGGAACCCTGCCAGTAGCATTACCCCGGCCAAGGCCGATACCTGGGAACTCTGCCAGTAGCATTACCCCCGCCGAGGCCGATACCTGGAAACTCTGCCAGTACCATTACCCCCGCCGAGGCCCTTACCTGGGAACCCTGCCAGTAGCATTACCCCCGCCGAGGCCCTTACCTGGGAACCCTGCCAGTAGCATTACCCCCGCCGAGGCCGATACCTGGGAACCTTGCCAGTAGCATTACCCCCGCCGAGGCCGATACCTGGAAACTCTGCCAGTAGCATTACCCCCGCCGAGGCCCTTACCTGGGAACCCTGCCAGTAGCATTACCCCCGCCGAGGCCGATACCTGGAAACTCTGCCAGTAGCATTACCCCCACGGGGCCGATACCTGGGAACCCTGCCAGTAGCATTACCCCCGCCGAGGCCGATACCTGGGAACTCTGCCAGTAGCATTACCCCCACCGAGGCCCTTACCTGGAAACTCTGCCAGTAGCATTACCCCCGCCGAGGCCGATACCTGGAAACCCTGCCAGTAGCATTACCCCCACGGGGCCGATACCTGGGAACCCTGCCAGTAGCATTACCCCCGCCGAGGCCGATACCTGGAAACCCTGCCAGTAGCATTACCCCCGCCGAGGCCGATACCTGGGAACCCTGCCAGTAGCATTACCCCCATCGAGGCCGATACCTGGGAACCCTGCCAGTAGCATTACCCCAGCCGAGGCCGATACCTGGAAACTCTGCCAGTAGCATTACCCCCGCCGAGACCCTTACCTGGAAACTCTGCCAGTAGCATTACCCCCACGGGGCCGATACCTGGGAACCCTGCCAGTAGCATTACCCCCGCCGAGGCCGATACCTGGGAACCCTGCCAGTAGCATTACCCCTGCCGAGGGCGATACCTGGGAACCCTGCCAGTAGCATTACCCACGCCGAGGCCGATACCTGGAAACTCTGCCAGTAGCATTACCCCAGCTGAGGCCCTTACCTGGGAACCCTGCCAGTAGCATTACCCCCGCCGAGGCCGATACCTGGGAACCCTGCCAGTAGCATTACCCCCGCCGAGGCCGATACCTGGGAACCCTGCCAGTAGCATTACCCCCGCCGAGGCCGATACCTGGGAACCCTGCCAGTAGCATTACCCCAGCTGAGGCCCTTACCTGGGAACCCTGCCAGTAGCATTACCCCCGCCAAGGCTGATACCTGGGAACTCTGCCAGTAGCATTACCCCCGTCGAGGCCGATACCTGGGAACCCTGCCAGTAGCATTACCCCCGCCGAGGCCGATACCTGGGAACCCTGCCAGTAGCATTACCCCCATCGAGGCCGATACCTGGGAACCCTGCCAGTAGCATTACCCCGGCCAAGGCCGATACCTGGGAACGCTGCCAGTAGCATTACCCCGGCCAAGGCCGATACCTGGGAACCCTGCCAGTAGCATTACCCCCGCCGAGGCCGATACCTGGGAACCCTGCCAGTAGCATTACCCACGCCGAGGCCGATACCTGGGAACCCTGCCAGTAGCATTACCCCCGCCGAGGCCCTTACCTGGGAACCCTACCAGTAGCATTACCCCCGCTGAGGCCGATACCTGGGAACCCTGCCAGTAGCATTACCCCCGCCGAGGCCCATACCTGGGAACCCTGCCAGTAGCATTACCCCCGCCGAGGCCCATATCTGGGAACTCTGCCAGTAGCATTACCCCCGCCGAGGCCCTTACCTGGGAACCCTGCCAGTAGCATTACCCCCGCCGAGGCCGATACCTGGGAACCCTACCAGTAGCATTACCCCCGCTGAGGCCCATACCTGGGAACTCTCCCAGTAGCATTACCCCGGCCAAGGCCCTTACCTGGGAACCCTACCAGTAGCATTACCCCCGCCGAGGCCGATACCTGGGAACCCTGCCAGTAGCATTACCCCCGCCGAGGCCCTTACCTGGGAACCCTACCAGTAGCATTACCCCCGCTGAGGCCGATACCTGGGAACCCTGCCAGTAGCATTACCCCCGCCGAGGCCCATACCTGGGAACCCTGCCAGTAGCATTACCCCCGCCGAGGCCCATACCTGGGAACCCTGCCAGTAGCATTACCCCCGCCGAGGCCCATACCTGGGAACCCTGCCAGTAGCATTACCCCCGCTGAGGCCCATACCTGGGAACTCTGCCAGTAGCATTACCCACGCCGAGGCCCTTACCTGGGAACCCTGCCAGTAGCATTACCCCGGCCGAGGCCGATACCTGGGAACCCTGCCAGTAGCATTACCCCGGCCAAGGCCCTTTCCTGGGAACCCGTACTCACCGGCTTCTCCTCTGCGGCTCCCGTCATCCGGCTGGAACTACTTTCCTGGATCAATCTGCTCATGAGCCGAAGACAGAAGGGGGAAAGAAGACACAAGGGAGGGAAAGGAGGGGCAGAAAAGACACAAGGGAGGGAGAGGAGGGGGAAAGGAGACAAGGGAGGGAGAGGAGGTGGAAAGGAGACAAGGGAGGGAGAGGAGGTGGAACACAGACACGGGAGGGAGAGGGGTAAAGGAGACACAAGGGGGGAGAGGGGGAAAGAAGACACGGGAGAGGGGGGAAAGGAGGCACAGGAGAGGGAGAGAGGGTGGAAAGGAGGCACAGGAGAGGGAGAGATGACACAAAGGGGAGGGAGATGGGGGAAGGAGACACAAGGGAGGGAGGGGGGGAAGACACATGGGAGGGAGAGAGACACAGGGGAGGAAGAGGGGTGAGTGAGAGGAAGTAGAGGGGAGAGAGGCTTGCAATGAGCGCCTCCTATCAAGTAGAGGGGGAAGAGGTAGATGGGGTAGAGGCTGGCAATGAGCGTCAAAGGTGCTCATTGCGAGGCCGTGATGAGCGCTGAAGGCACTCATCGCGAAGCCAGTAAGGTGAAGGGGGGGTGTAGGATCGATATGAGCGCCGAAGGTGCTCATTGCGAGGCCTGCAATGAGCGCCAAAGGCAGGCAGGTTACAGGGGGGGGGGGGGGGGGGGAGCCTCGCAATGTGTGGCAAACACCATTGCCGGGCTTCAAATTTTATTGCCATATGTTTTGATGAGCAATTCGGTAGTAATATACATATATTCCATGGAGGAAAAACGTTTGTAATGAATAAAATAAAATGTTCTTTTACATGCGTGACAAAATAATATTCCCCTCTGATGCAATTAAATTAATATATTTATTATTAGAGACTTGCCAGTCAAAAATTATGGCAATAAAATTTGAAGGCTGGAAATGCTGTTTGCCACACAATGCAAGGCTCTCCCCCCTCTAACTTGCGGGCCTTGCGATGAGTGCCTTCTGCACTCATTGCAGGCCTCTCCCCCTCTACTTTACGGGCCTCGCGATGAGCGCTCATTGCAGGTGTCGTCCAAGCCATCTCTTTCGTGCCTCGCTCTGAGCACCTTCGGCGCTCATTGCAAGCCACTCCCCACTCTCTGACCCCTATGTCTGTTTCCCACTCTACCTTCTATGTGTCTGTTTTCCCCTCCCCCTGTCTTTTTTCCTCCTTATTTCCCTCCCCTGTGTCTCTCCCCCCCACTCCCTCCCCTGTGTCTCTTCACCCCTCCCCCACTCCCTCTCCTGTGTCTCTTTCCACCCCCTCTCCCTCCGCTGTGAGTTTCCCCTCTCTTTGTCTGCTCAAGTCTTGCGTGCCTTACGATGAGCACTGTTGTTGTTTTTTTTTCAAAGTCTTGCAGGCATCGTTTTGAACATTTTTTCAAAACAATTACGGGTTTAAAGCCGCCATTTTATTCCTCGATCTCCTAAAAACGCCAATTAAATCTCAAATTAACTTGCAACCCGACTCACCCCCCCCCCCCCCGCCTCTCTCCCTGTGCTGTGTGTGAGGTTGGAAGTAATTTTTTGAATTCATTGGCGTATCTTTGCGGTCTTCTGATGGCTTCCGAGTTAAGGGCTTGAAAAGTATGGCGGCCGTTAAAGTCATATTTTGTTCAAAGTCTTGCCTGCCTCGCGATGAGCGCCATAGGCTATTATATGTGATTTTATGTGCTTACAGTGGATATAAAAAGTCTACACACCCCTGTTAAAATGTCAGGTTTCTGTGCTATAAAAAAATGAGACAAAGATAAATCATTTCAGAACTTTTCCCACCTTTAATGTGACCCATAAACTGTACAACTCAATTAAAAAACAAATTGAAATCTTTTAGGTAGAGGGAAGAAAAAATATAAAAATAAAATAATGTGGTTGCATAAGTCTGCACACCCTCTTATAACTGGGGGTGTAGCTGTTTTCAGAATTAAGCAATCACATTCAAAATCGTGTTAAATAGGAGTCAGCATACCCCTGCCATCATTTAAAGTGCCTCTGATAAACCCCAAATAAAGTTTAGCTGCTCTAGTTGGTCTTTCCTGAAATTTTCTTAGTCGCATCCCACAGCAAAAGCCATGGTCTGGAGCTCCCTCCAAAATTGATGAAAAGACGAGAAGAAAACTGGTCTGGGAGGCTACCAAGAGACCTACAGCAACATTAAAGGAGCTGCAGGAATATCTGGCAAGTACTGGCTGTGTGGAACATGTGACAACTATCTCCCGTATTCTTCATATGTCTGGGCTATGGGGTAGAGTGGCAAGACAAAGCCTTACGAAGAAAAACATCTAAGCCAGGCTACATTTTGCAAAAACACATCTGAAGTCTCCCAAAAGCATGTGGGAAAAGGTGTTATGGTCTGATGAAACCAAGGTTGAACTTTTGGCCATAATTCCAAAAGATATGTTTGGCGCAAAAACAACACTGCACATCACCAAAAGAACACCACACCCACAGTGAAGCATGGTGGTGGCAGCATCATGCTTTGGGGCTGTTTTTCTTCAGCTGGAACTGGGGCCTTAGTTAAGATAGAGGGAATTATGAACAGTTCCAAATACCAGTCAATATTGGCACAAAACCTTCAGGCTTATACAAATATCCGTGGACAAAGTCCCGAGGGCTTGGAGCACCTCAGACCCGCCCAGGCTGCGGGACGGAAAATAAACCGTTAATGAAATAGCGGATTTGGGCTGATGTGCAAGCTTGAGAGGGTGTTGCTATTAATCCTCATGTCCCCTATTATGATGCCTATCATTTACAGAGCTTTACAGTGCCATCTTGAATTTATATTTGCATTTAAAGTTTTCTGACCATGCGGCCGGTTGCATTATATGCGGCCGGCCGTAAGGGGGATATCCTTGCGGCGCCGTCCATTTGAATTGCAAGGTAAAGGCAGCTCTACACGGGGCCATAAGACGGCCGCAAGGAATCGCAGCTTTGCGGCCGTTTTACGGCCGATAATAGAATGAGGCCCTATATGTCCTAGATACAATGGAAGCTGTTGACCAACGTATGCAGCTGCAAGAAAAAAAAATGTCTTAAGTCCAAATTTAGATCCAATGACATATCCCATTTTTTTCTCACATGGAGAGGCAGGTTGGCAACCAAAATTAACCCTTCCCAGTTACCCAAATGCTAAAGCCAGAATCCGAAATAATGTTTCTATGCTTGAATTTAAATTAGCTCAAATTGCCATTCGAAATGAATTTAATCCAATTTTATGTGGTGCAAAAGTAACACAACAATGGATTATTGATTCATATTTGCAAGTTGAGGCCAATAAATTAAACTTTATAAAATATTAACAAGATAAACTACGTGTAGAACAATATTGTGGACTCATGGACTATGTTGCTGACGTGGCTACAAGCAGAGACATGACAGCTGGAAAAGCCATCATTTTACCATCTTCTTTCCAGGGATCTCCTCGCAATATGAGAGAAAGATACAATGATGCCATGGCTATTGTCACTAAATTTAGCAAACCCGATTTATTTGTGACATTTACATGTAATCCACAATGGCCAGAAATTACACAAAATTTACTTTGTGATGAGACCAATCTCGCCACTTTGTCTTGGAGAGGACTGTTTGCCAGCCTCCTGCCTTTTGACTATGGACCGGCATTTAAATACTTTATTTTTCTATGCAGAAAGACTTTGGTTCCATGGCCATTGAACTGTATGTATGTGGTCTGAGCGCCATTCAGTAATAATGTGTGCTCAGACCTAAGCTATCTGCAGATATGTTCTGGGTTATAATATGTTGTGGTTATATCTGTAAAAATATTGTATTGTGTGGTATGCAGTCACATATCTTTGGTCTCATACACTTGGTCAGGAGTTGCCATCTGTCTATTAATAGCATCTGCTAAACCACACAAGAGATAGCAGAACAAAAGGGTTTTAGTAGACAAGATGGCACCATGAACAATGGGTGTAGGGACTCTTGAATAATGAGATGACCTGGGGTTTCCCCATACTCCCAGAAGGGGAATAAGTGAGCTTAGAGATGTTACTCTCTCCACCGCCAGAGGTAGAATGAGCAGTTAGCCACGCCTAGTGGGTGGATCCTGGGGGAGTGGACTCCTGGCTCCCACGCCTTAACCCTGTCTGATTGGCCAGAGGTAATTAGGGGTTGACCAAAGGTAGTCACTGCCCCTACTGTGTATTTGAAGTGATTAAAAATGTGTGTTGTTTCAATAAAGGGAGTTCACTGCTTGACCCTCAAACACAGAGCTTATGTCTCGTGCTTGGGGGGATTCATGGTATGCTGTTACAGACTGACTGCCAGGAGTGTAAGCATCTTGGGGTGCTTTTCCTGTTCAGCTGCTAGTAGCTATTCGTGAGGTTCCAGTTCCAGGCTTGGAGCATTTTCCCCTTGGATCCAGTTTGGGGGAATGGGTGTCCTGCAGTAGCTGTCCCTATATCACTGGACGGGCAGATCAACTAAAACGGCCTTGGCAACCCCTTATATGTTTGGGGGGTACCGTTACATACTTCTTGCCAAAAAACCTTCCGATAGAGCAGATTTAGCCAGAGTTTTCAAAATTAAATTAAATTAATTAATACATGACATCACTATAAGTCACTTATTTGGCAAATGTCTTGCTTATGTATATACAATTGAATTTCAAACAAGAGGCCTTCCACATGTACATCTTCTCATAATCCTTCAAGAAAAAGATAAATTAGATACTTCTGACAAAGTGGATTCAGTCATTGTTGCTGAACTACCAGATCCAGAACTATATGGTAGACTATATGAGATTGTTACTCATCGCATGATTCATGGACCTTGTGGTGAGCTTAATCCACAATCACCATGTATGGAAAATAATAAATGTTCCAAAGATTTTCCAAAAGATTATAGAGACAAAACTTATGCCAATTGTGATGGCTATCCATTATATAGAAGAAGAGAGGGAGATAGTGCCATTATTCGTGGCAAAAAAGTTGACAATAGATATGTAGTACCCTACAATCCAAGTATACTCATGAAGTATAATGCACACATTAATGTAGAAGCCGACACTTCCATCAAATCCATTAAATATGTCTACAAATATATTTACAAAGGCTATGATGCAGCTAATGTAGTCGTCAAAATTGCAGACAACACCGAAAGCAGTGAATTTGTACATGATGAACTCTAATCTCATGTAGATGCTCGCTATGTAAGTGCACCAGAAGCTATGTGGCGCCTTTTAAAATTTATATTGCATGATAGATCACATGCAGTATATAGATAAGCAGCACATTTGCCACAAAGACATTTAGTGTATTTCCATGCTGGAAATGAAAGTAATGCATTGGCCCAAAGTGAGCATCGTCACACTACACTAACTGCATGGTTTGAATTAAATTCTACAGATTCACAAGCAACACAATTCTTATATATTGAAATTGCATATCACTATGTTTTTGTGAATGGATTATGGAGACCAAGAAAAAGCTGAGGAAATAAAATAATCCCAAGAATTTACACAGTCAGTCCAAGAGACCTTGAACGTTTCTGCTTATGACTACTACTTTTAAATGTTCCTGGAGAACAAAGTTTTGAACACTTAAGAACTGTTAATGACATAGTATATGAATCCTTTCATTTAGCTGCAAGACATAGAAACTTACTCGCTAATGATACAGAGTGGGAAAGATGTTTAGAAGAAGCAGCACAATGTCAAATGCCACGGCAGATGAAGGAACAATTTGCATTCATTTGTATCTTCTCAAATGCTCCAAATGCATTAGCTTTGTGGGATACATTTAAAAGTAATATGGCTGAAGACTTTATGGAACGATACAATGAACCTATTGCACACTTAAAAGCATTAATGGAAATCCAAGAAGTATTTTTAACTCATGTATTAAGTTGTGCAAGTTTTAATCTGCCTGATCCAGGTCTTATAGATGACATAAACTTTGAAGACTATGACATTCAACTACAAGTACAAAGGACAGAAGAAAGACTTGCAACTTTAAATACATTACAATTGCAAGCATTTAATGCCATCAAAAATACACTAGATGATGACATGGTCAAAGAGCGTTATTTCTATCTTGATGGACCTGGCGGATCAGGAAAAACATATCTTTATAATTTATTAATGGGTTTTGTACGAGCACAAGGTCAAATAGCATTTGCATTTGCGACAACTGGAATTGCTGCACTTTTGTTAGAAGGTGGAAGAACTGTACATAGTGGGTTTAAACTGCCAGTGCCTTTTTTAGAAACCTCAGTGTCAGATATTCGCATGACATCATTACAAACAAAAAAACTGAAAAAAAGTAAATTAATTATAATAGATGAGGCCACAATGATGTCATGCTATGCCCTCCAATGTATTGACCGTTTGCTTCGTGAAGTCATGGATAATACTTTTCCATTTGGTGGAAAGGTAATGTTGTTAGGTGGTGATTTTAGACAAACATTACCTGTCGTTGTACATGGAAATCGAACTGACATTATCGAAACATGTATAAAGTCAAGTACACTATGGAAACATTTTACCCATCTTCAACTACAACAAAATATTAGATCAGAAGGCCAAAATTATTTCAATGATTGGCCTTTTTAAAATTGGAAAAGGCAGAACAGAAAAAATACTACATTTACCTGACGACACTGTAGAGATCCCACCTCATATGATTTGTCACCAACATATTATATCGGCTATATTTGAAGGTAGCATAAATAACCAGGAATATTCCGAGCTTGCCAACCAAGTCATCCTAACCTGTAAAAATAAAGATGCATTAATCCTCAATAATGAAATCTTAAAAAAAATGAATGCACCACAAAGAAATTATCACAGTGCTGATTCTGTACTTGCTGATGACAATGAAAGTCAGGCCAACTTTTCAACTGAATTCATAAACTCATTAACTCCTTCTGGAATGCCATCTCATATTTTGCAGCTAAATAAAGGTGCAATTGTCATGTTACTGCGAAATATGAACCCCAATAAAGGCCTATGCAATGGTACAAGATTAATTGTTCAACAATTAAAGGACCATTTTATAGATGCTGAAATTTTAACTGGTACCCATAAAGGAGAGAGAGTTTTCATACCAAGAATAGATTTAGCACCAAGTGAAAGTAGTCTCCCTTTTATACTTCAAAGAAGACAATTTCCCATCATTATGGCATTTGCAATGACCATTAATAAATCACAAGGACAAACTTTCAAATCTGTGGGAATTTTCTTAGAACAACCAGTATTTGCACATGGCCAATTATACGTTGCGTTGTCACGGTGCAAAAATTCACAGGCTATTAAAGTTTACATTGAAAACAATGAAAGTCAAGGTGATTTATTAGAGGATGGACGCATTTTTATGAAAAACATTGTCTACTATGAAGTACTATAACGTTCAAGCAAACAAACACAACCCATGCCAAACCAATTTAAAACAAAACTCAAAAATAAACTCAAGCACAATATAACCACACAAAAATCAAAAAAATTACAGACAACCCTCCGTTTCTTTCCAAAAATCATTATTACGCCACAGAAATTAGTTTTACACCACCAATATTTCCATATTAAACTCCATACAATGGCAAAACACATACAGAACAGTGGTTACACATCGCTGACCACTTTTCCACGGAGGAAACTCTATGTGCCATTTAAAACAATTACTACACCAACAAACAAAGGTCAACCATTCAAAACTACCAATAAATAAATAATTCAGTCATAATTCATGGAAGTACTGATTATGCATGATTAGCCCCACAAAACACTTGCCTTGCATTATTTGAAAAAATTATGTTCAAATGTTAATGAACTATGTTACTGTTTATAATGTTACAAGTTTGAGAAAAAATACTTTCAAGTTCCTTACTTAGACATATCACAAAGTTCATGTTAAGAGCACCAGCACGATTTCAGGCACAATGTAAATGTTGTATTTCATGTTAAACATTAATCCAGGGAGTAATCCGATCTCCAGTTAATGGGGTTAGGAAGGAATTAATTTTTTTCGCGCTTTGATACAATTGGCTACATTTCAAAGAGGGTTTGCCCTCCTCTAGATTCAATGTATATTTCAGGTAACAGTTCTTGAGCTACAAGTTGCATCTTAAAAAACCATTAGCTCAAGTTTACAATACTGATTAATCTAAAGTTCAAGTGTTCTTACATTCAAACGTTACCACTTTTACTACAAAACTCTTTAACAGTTACTCAAGAAGAAAAGAAAATGTTACAAAAATAAACATGTTTAATATAAGAATTGGACTTATTTCGGCATAACTAAAAGCTTACAAGTGTCAGATACGTATATTACAAAATTAACAACTTTACAAACATACACATCTCATTGCCGTCATTTTTTGACGGGCAAGTCGCTAGTTTTATTAAGAAGTTCTTATAAGCTCTGTAAAATCAAACAAAGGATCTTTCCTGTTGGGTGGCCGGATGCAGTGTCGGTAACAGTGCAGTGAGGGGCCGCTAGATGCACTGTTGACATTTTACACAATTTCTAACTGTCACGGACCCCTTTCCAGGGCCTGGATCCGGGCCATACAGCCACCATAGAGGGCATACCACCCCATTGGAAAATAGGTAGTGGAATTATATTGCCACATGGGAAATGTGGGCAGGTGGGTGGTGGGGTGAATAGGCCTAAGACATAGGGCCATAGTGTACCAACATGCTTCATGTGGTCTTATGGCATATGTCTCTGCCTTATCCTGTATACTGTATGTCATTGTCCTTGTTATTTTACTGTGTTCTGTGTAAACTATAACTAAATGGTCATGAAACAGTTAAACAAAATAGATCTAAAATGTAGCCAGACAGGAACCAGTGATTGTATTGTAATCTGTTTTGTCCCATTGTTTGCCAGATAAGCTAATTAAATCTCTGATGTGCTAGACAGCTGGAGACGACATGTGTGTATTGGAGGTTGTCCTATTGTTCACGGGTGCGAGACTATTAGACCCCATGTGGAGTCAATCTCCTGTGTTTGCCTACCACTCCCCTTCATTGTTGTGTTGTATACACCCTCCTGTATCTAACCCTATATATTGTTGACTTTCCAAAAATATAACAGTTCACTGCTGAGACATATAGAAATGGTATGTTGTCTTATTTTCTTCTGGTGGCTGTGATACTGATCCTATCTCCACCCTACAAGTAACCTGTCCTGGGCACTACCACAGGAAGGTTACTGGGACTCCTGGAAGCGCTGATTCCTGATGGAGAGACTCTGGCTGAAACAGAAGCCAGATATCAGGGTGCTGGTGCCGAGATTTCCAAGAACCCAAACGGTCCTTGTCGGTAGGTGCCCCTGGGCTTATATAGCCCCTATTTTTGGATCGTAACACTAACCTTAAACTGTGACCCTAACCCGTACCTTAACCCTTTGAAATTCAGTAAAATCACAGCAGCGCCATCTAGCGGCCTCTCATCGCCACTGCTGCATTTACTGCTAGAGGCCACCCTAAGGAAAGGTCTCAAACAAATAGTCCCTGTATGGGTCTGCCCACTGCAGCATATGCAGACACAGTCTCTGTAGGGCTGGATGTGCAGTGTAGTGTACTAACCTATCAGGGGCCACGTCTTGTATTGCAGAATGTTGCTGAGAGATGGTCACTGACTGGTTAGAATGAGACACAGCAAGTACAGCAGAGTCTGTGTCTTCGTGAGACGCAGTGAAACCCAGGAACTTTCCATGTCTATTTAGGTGCCAAAGAACTGAATGGAGATTTGATCTACATACATTGTCCCACTAAGGAGGCTAATCCTATTAGGTACAAATGCAAAATGTCTGAAATAAATAAAGCAAAATTGCAGATAACAGACTTTATTTCTAACTAGCGACTTGTCCGTCAAAAAATGACGGCAATAAGATTGTACGGCAGGTAATGGTGTTTGTGTGCGAAATTAATTTTGTTGGTGTTTTAAGATCCTTCGGTGCTCATTGCGAGGCTCTTGGTTGTTTGTGTGCTATGAGCAGCGTTGGTGTTTTTTTTGGTATGGCAATGAATAATTAATAAAATAAGAAATTAATATACGTTACTGTAGCGGAACCCATCACTGTTTTACCCTGTTTTATGATTATTATGGTTAAAATATGATCCTACTATATGTATGTTGGTTTATGCTCTGCAGAATATTGTCCCAGACATTTACAGCTACTTGGCATGGGAGATAATCCTGTTACAGCGACTCCGCATAAGATAAAGGAAGTCTATTGTATACAGTGTTTTCATTCTCAGATAAGAACAAAGAAGTGTAATTGAATCAATGTCTGATTGTATCAAAGTTGCCAGGGAGGTGTGACCCCCCTATTGTTCTCTTTATGTGTATTGTGTGTGGCCAAATATGGGCATGGGTATTACCTGTTGCCAAAGAGATGTATAAATATTTCTGCAATAACAAAATAAAGTCAGTATTCATTTGACTCCCAAATTGTGTGTCGTCCAATATGGGAGGTCGGGAATGGTGAAACTGTAGTGCCTCTTGGGTATTTTACTGTATACCAGCGGAGATATTGGACTGCGTGCTCCAGCTCCGTTACATTTGGTGGCAAGTGTCGGAATTGTTCCCACGGTCAGAAGGACAGCTACAGGAGACACCATTCCTTGGAGTACAAATTGAGGGCAACGCTAGTATTCGTACAGCGCCCCTGGCTACAGCAGGATGGAACCGGCTAGTTTTCAGACAGCGTTTCATCATGAGGAGGAGGAGGCGGCCGCGGACTACAGGGATGCAGACAGTAAGGAACTCATGGTTACAGTACCTCTTATTACCCCACAGACTGAGTTTCAAAGAGAACTCCAAAGCAGACTGGCCTTTTTCCCAGGTACGCTTCCCATGAAAACCTTGGAATGGTTAATGACAGATGTCCACAAATCCATAATGGAAAAGCAGCGGGCACGGGAGTGGTCCATCTTGGGAGCTGCTAACCCACCTCCCACCATTAACCCCGCCCCAGCCCTGCGTCCGGGTGGTGGGAACTACCAAACCCCTCCACGGTACATCAGGTGCCACACGTGTAACCAGCAGGGTCACATGCAGAGAGACTGTCCCAGAAACAGAAACCGCTCCACGTGGAATACTCCAACTAATTCCACCTCCCAGCAGCAGTGTGTACCCCAGGGGGCCGAATGTGTCGTCCTCCCCCCCCAGCAACAGTGTGTACCCCAGGGGGCCGAAGGTGTCATCCTTCCTCCCCAGCGGCAGTGTGTACCCCAGGGAGCCGAAGGTGTCGTCCTTCCTCCCCAGCGGCAGTGTGTACCCCAGGGAGCAGAAGGTGCCGTCCTTCCCCCCCAGCGGCAGTGTGTACCCCAGGGAGCTGAAGGTGTCGTCCTTCCTCCCCAGCGGCAGTGTGTTCCCCAGGGAGCTGAAGGTGTCGTCCTTCCCCCCCAGCGGCAGTGTGTACCCCAGGGAGCTGAAGGTGTCGTCCTTTCTCCCCAGCGGCAGTGTGTACCCCAGGGGGCCGAAGGTGTCATCCTTCCCCCCCAGCGGCAGTGTGTACCCCAGGGAGCTGAAGGTGTCGTCCTTCCTCCCCAGCGACAGTGTGTACCCCAGGGAGCAGAAGGTGTCGTCCTTCCCCCCCAGCGGCAGTGTGAACCACAGGGGGCAGAAGGTGTTGTCCTTCCCCCCCAGCGGCCGTGTGAACCCCAGGGGGCAGAAGGTGTAGTTCTTCCTCCCCAGCAGCAGTGTGAACCCCAGGGGGCAGAAGGTGTCATCCTTCCCACCCAGCGGCAGTGTGAGCCCCAGGGAGCTGAAGATGTCGCCCTCTCCCCCCAGCGACAGCTTACCCTAACAAGGGGAGACACCAATCCCCCAGACGGCGCAGATGGGACCAGGGTCTCTGTGCCTGACCTACCGGGATGCTGGACAGCCTGTCCAGATCCCCAACTACTCTCACTGGGACAACCAGAGGAGGGGGTAAGTACAAATTCCCCTCCCCAGCTAACTCCTAATGTGGCTCCAGGGTTAACAGAGGAAATGTTAACCCCCACTGACCCCCACCTTTCCCTGGCTACTGAGCCGGAATACGTCCCAAGTACCCCAGCAGAAGAGCTGACAGCGGGGCAGAGTGCAGTTGGCCTCTGCACTCCCTTTGTCCCTTGTACAGAGCAGGATGTCCTGCAGGTTATACCAGCAGAAGAGCTGGCATCAGGGCAGAGTGCCGCTGGCCTCTGCCCCTCAAGTCCCCTCAGCGTGTTGCCCCATCACCACAGCAAAATATCCAGGTACCTGGTTAGACTTCCCCCCAAAGGAGAGATGTGTGACGAAGTGCCCTTCGCCACTTTGGCTTGGAGAGGACTGTTTGCCAGCCTCCTGCCCTGCGACTATGGCCCTGGTACATATTGCCCTTTGGAACCAGTGTTCGGCCATACCAGAGTGTATGTCACTCATTCTGGCCCTTTACATACAGGGGGGTCATTCTGTACTTGCCCTGTGGGAGCGGTGATACCCCAGATAGCTATGCCATGGAGCCCAATCATATAATGAAAGACTATGGGAAAGACTTTAGCTACTTGGCAATTGAACTGTGTGAATAGGATCTGAGCGCTATTCGGTAGTTTTGTGCGCTCAGATCCCAGCTACCTGGGCATATGGGAAATGTGAGTAAATGTGAATTGCAGTAATGCTGATGGGTTGTCAAACTAGAGAATTGACCAACAAATACTTTTGTCCGGACATCCCCAGGCCGATCCGTTGGGATCAGACCGTGTATGCCGGCTTATGGTCACGGGGGAGGTGTGTAGCAGAACCCATCACTGTTTTACCCTGTTTTATGATTATTATGGTTAAAATATGATCCTACTATATGTATGTTGGTTGATGCTCTGCAGAATATTGTCCCAGACATTTACAGCTACTTGGCATGGGAGATAATCCTGTTACAGCGACTCCGCATAAGATAAAGGAAGTCTATTGTATACAGTGTTTTCATTCTCAGATAAGAACAAAGAAGTGTAATTGAATCAATGTCTGATTGTATCAAAGTTGCCAGGGAGGTGTGACCCCCCTATTGTTCTATTTATGTGTATTGTGTGTGGCCAAATATGGGCATGGGTATTACCTGTGGCCAAAGAGATGTATAAATATTTCTGCAATAACAAAATAAAGTCAGTATTCATTTGACTCCCAAATTGTGTGTCGTCCAATATGGGAGGTCGGGAATGGTGAAACTGTAGTGCCTCTTGGGTATTTTACCGTATACCAGCGGAGATATTGGACTGCGTGCTCCAGCTCCATTACAGTTACCTATTGTGAAGTAATATATGCAGCATTGTGCTGAAGAGCTGGCAATCTGTGTTGATGTTGCTGCAGCATCAGTGCTGTGGAGCTGCTGTGTAAGCGTCATGAATGTGCGCAGTGTGTAGTGTAATAGTGTGCGTGCGCGAGCCAAATCCGTTAGGGTAGCTGTGTACTTCCTCATTGTGTAAAATGGCGCCTAATGTGTGGTACGCGGCTGTGGCTGATTTAGCGTCCTTGTTTTCGGATGTCGTCCGACTTTTTCGGAATATCCGTAGCTGTTTGTTGGTGTTTTGCGTGTTTAGGGTCCGTTAGCCCCGTTTTCGTTTTGTTCGGCGGCCATTTTTTCTCTCACTTAGGTGATTTTCGGGTGTCTAAACTCTTTTATTTTGAGTTAAATGGAGGTGTAACTTCAGGTTTCGAGGTCCTGGGTGCCCCTTCTCGCTGTGGGTAACCTTTTTATGTATTTGCTGTGCGTATTTATTGTGTTATTAATGTTTTCATGTGCGCGGGTTTCGGGCGGTAAGGTCGTATTTTTGTGAGGTCGTTGTGAAGGATTTTTCATGTATTTGCCTGTGGGCCCTCAGTTAAACCTTCTCCCTGCTGTTTAAATGCCTGTATCTGTTCGGTTCAATATGTATGTACCACTTTAAGAACCAAGGGTATGTGTGTGTAATGCATTGCAGAGCATTTTTTAAAAAGTTGACTGTTGGCAGTTTACTGCTGGAGCAGGGATTAAAAAAGTTCAGTTGACTCCCTGAACGGTGTTTCGTCTGGTTACTGGGGGATGTGGGATATTACCTTCTATACCAGCGCAAATCTGGGGATTTAATATTCAACTCCCGTTACAGTCGTAATGGGTCGTAACGTGTCTCGTATTTTTGTGTCATAAGTGCGTAAATTTTGCGAGGTCCGCAGTTGCTGGCGTGGAGCGCCTTTGGCGAGCCCGCAGCGTTAGCCACGACCCGCCTGCTCACAACTATATATGTGATCTAAGCTTTCTACAACACTCTGCTCATTGGTTTATGTGATGGGCACCTCAGCCTTTATTACTTAGCATTTGTATTCAGACTGTGCATCTTCATTGCGGTGTTATAACAGCTCTCTCTCTCTTTGGGCTTATAAGGATCCCTGACACAACCCCAATGTATGCACTGCACAACCAGCAGCATAATACTCCATGTGTGGGCTCTCTGCCCTCAAACGAAATGGCCGCACCCCACTCTCACACATGCGCAGTAATTCTGCGCTAGTCATTGTACCACACGCATGCGCACTGTGGAAATGCTACTCTGGGACTGGCAGAGCGGCACCGGAAGCGGAAGCGGCGAGCAGTGAGTAGACATCCAGGAACCGGAGATATGGCGGACGTGAAAGATGCTCTGGTGTCCGTGCTGCCGAGTATTAGAGTCCCGAGGGCCGGGGACCGAGTGCACAAGGACGAGTGCGCCTACAGCTTCCACACCCCGGTATAATGGCACCCCCTCCTATAACAGTCACATCCCCCTCCTATAACAGTCACATCCCCCTCATATAGCAGTCACCCCCCTCATATAACAGTCACCCCCCCCCATATAGCAGTCACATCCCCTCATATAGCAGTCACATCCCCTCATATAGCAGTCACATCCCCCTCATATAGCAGTCACATCCCCCTCATATAGCAGTCACATCCCCCTCATATAACAGTCACATCCCCTCATATAGCAGTCACATCCCCCTCATATAACAGTCACATCCCCTCATATAGCAGTCACATCCCCTCATATAACAGTCACATCCCCTCATATAGCAGTCACATCCCCTCATATAGCAGTCACATCCCCCTCATATAGCAGTCACATCCCCTCATATAGCAGTCACATCCCCTCATATAGCAGTCACATCCCCTCATATAGCAGTCACATCCCCTCATATAGCAGTCACATCCCCCTCATATAGCAGTCACATCCCCTCATATAGCAGTCACATCCCCTCATATAACAGTCACCCCCCCCCCATATAGCAGTCACATCCCCTCATATAGCAGTCACATCCCCTCATATAGCAGTCACATCCCCCTCATATAGCAGTCACATCCCCTCATATAACAGTCACATCCCCTCATATAGCAGTCACATCCCCTCATATAGCAGTCACATCCCCTCATATAACAGTCACATCCCCCTCATATAGCAGTCACCCCCCCCTCATATAGCAGTCACATCCCCTCATATAGCAGTCACCCCCCCTCATATAGCAGTCACCCCCCCTCATATAGCAGTCACCCCCCCTCATATAGCAGTCACCCCCCCTCATATAGCAGTCACATCCCCTCATATAGCAGTCACATCCCCCTCATATAGCAGTCACATCCCCTCATATAACAGTCACATCCCCTCATATAACAGTCACATCCCCTCATATAGCAGTCACATCCCCTCATATAGCAGTCACATCCCCTCATATAACAGTCACATCCCCCTCATATAGCAGTCACCCCCCCTCATATAGCAGTCACATCCCCTCATATAGCAGTCACCCCCCCTCATATAGCAGTCACCCCCCCTCATATAGCAGTCACCCCCCCCTCATATAGCAGTCACCCCCCCCTCATATAGCAGTCACATCCCCTCATATAGCAGTCACATCCCCCTCCTATAGCAGTCACATCCCCCTCCTATAGCAGTCACCCCCCCTCATATAACAGTCACATCCCCTCATATAGCAGTCACATCCCCCTCATATAACAGTCACATCCCCTCATATAGCAGTCACATCCCCTCATATAGCAGTCACCCCCCCCTCATATAGCAGTCACCCCCCCTCATATAGCAGTCACCCCCCCTCATATAGCAGTCACATCCCCTCATATAGCAGTCACATCCCCCTCATATAGCAGTCACATCCCCTCATATAGCAGTCACATCCCCTCATATAGCAGTCACATCCCCTCATATAGCAGTCACATCCCCTCATATAGCAGTCACATCCCCTCATATAGCAGTCACATCCCCTCATATAGCAGTCACATCCCCCTCATATAACAGTCACATCCCCCTCATATAGCAGTCACCCCCCCCCTCATATAACAGTCACATCCCCCTCATATAGCAGTCACATCCCCCTCATATAGCAGTCACATCCCCCTCATATAGCAGTCACATCCCCCTCATATAGCAGTCACATCCCCCTCATATAGCAGTCACATCCCCCTCATATAGCAGTCACATCCCCCTCATATAGCAGTCACATCCCCCTCCTATAGCAGTCACATCCCCTCATATAGCAGTCACATCCCCTCATATAGCAGTCACATCCCCTCATATAGCAGTCACATCCCCCTCATATAGCAGTCACATCCCCCTCATATAGCAGTCACATCCCCCTCATATAGCAGTCACATCCCCCTCATATAACAGTCACATCCCCCTCATATAGCAGTCGCATCCCCCTCCTATAACAGTCACCCCCCCTCCTATAGCAGTCACCCCCCCCTCATATAGCAGTCACCCCCCCTCATATAACAGTCGCATCCCCCTCATATAGCGGTCGCATCCCCCTCATATAACGGTCGCATCCCCCTCATATAACGGTCGCATCCCCCTCATATAGCGGTCGCATCCCCCTCATATAGCGGTCGCATCCCCCTCATATAGCGGTCGCATCCCCCTCCTGTAGCGGTCGCATCCCCCTCCTGTAGCGGTCGCATCCCCCTCCTGTAGCGGTCGCATCCCCCTCCTGTAGCGGTCGCATCCCCCTCCTGTAGCGGTCGCATCCCCCTCCTGTAGCGGTCGCATCCCCCTCCTGTAGCGGTCGCATCCCCCTCCTGTAGCGGTCGCATCCCCCTCCTGTAGCGGTCGCATCCCCCTCCTGTAGCGGTCGCATCCCCCTCCTGTAGCGGTCGCATCCCCCTCCTGTAGCGGTCGCATCCCCCTCCTGTAGCGGTCGCATCCCCCTCCTGTAGCGGTCGCATCCCCCTCCTGTAGCGGTCGCATCCCCCTCCTGTAGCGGTCGCATCCCCCCTCCTGTAGCGGTCGCATCCCCCCTCCTGTAGCGGTCGCATCCCCCCTCCTGTAGCGGTCGCATCCCCCCTCCTGTAGCGGTCGCATCCCCCCTCCTGTAGCGGTCGCATCCCCCCTCCTGTAGCGGTCGCATCCCCCCTCCTGTAGCGGTCGCATCCCCCCTCCTGTAGCGGTCGCATCCCCCCTCCTGTAGCGGTCGCATCCCCCCTCCTGTAGCGGTCGCATCCCCCCTCCTGTAGCGGTCGCATCCCCCCTCCTGTAGCGGTCGCATCCCCCCTCCTGTAGCGGTCGCATCCCCCCTCCTGTAGCGGTCGCATCCCCCCTCCTGTAGCGGTCGCATCCCCCCTCCTGTAGCGGTCGCATCCCCCTCCTGTAGCGGTCGCATCCCCCTCCCCTACACACCTCAGTATACTACAACCCCTCCATATAACTCTTATTGTGTGTGCATACAGAGATCACCCACACGTAGTGACACGGACAGCTCCCACCCCTCCATACCAGTCATTATGTGTCTGTATATAATGACCACCCCTCCATACGTCATTACATAGTGACCGCTTCCACACCTCTGTATAATGCAGCCTCCTATAACGCTCATCTGTGTGTATATAATCTACAATGAGAGCACTCCTCCATATATCACCCACACATGGAGCCCACTGTCAGCTTCTTCCTGGCTTTGTGTCCTATAACGCTCATTGTGTTCTGTCCCTTTATATTTACACACACAGCTGTGTATAATGACAACTCCTCTGTATAACGCACACAGTCTGGTATAAGAGCACTTTATACATGTAGGGTGAGTCACATGATTATGACCACCACCTACTTTTGACGTCAGAGGCATAGCCATTGAAATACGGCATGTATCGTGAGCTGGCTTGGTGGGTATATAGGGTGACATGTAGGCACTCTGCAAACATATCAACCATCGCTGTCATGGGTAAAACTTGCCATTTATCTGACTTTGATAAGGGGGTGGTCATTGGCTTTCAGGCCAAGGGTGGCAGTATTTGTGACACTGAGCTTTGTGACCTGTCCGCGTTCTGCCGTGGTTAAAGTGTCCCGTGACAAGTGGCACCATTGCAAATACGTGTGTCTGAAATGACATTACAGTGAACCCTGTTGCATATGGGGCTCTGAAGCAAACGACCGGTCACTGCACCCATGGGACGAAACTGGACTTCTTCTGATTGGTAAAGGGTTGCCTTCTCTGAGTCACGTTTTCTGCTCCATCCACTGGACAGACGTTGGCGTGTCGGGCGCAAAACCTCAGACAACAAACACTCTTACAAGAACACAAGCTGGTGGCGACAGCGTTATGGTCAGGGAATGTTTTCTTGGCATTGTCTGGGTCCACTTAAACCACTGCAAGGTGCTCTCACCCGATTGGGTTATCTACCCATCCCTGCAGATAAAGGACACCCATACATGTTACTGTCTTCCCTGCAGTGGATGGGATCTTCCAGCAGGACAATGCAACATGTCATACGGCCGGAATTGTCTGGGAGTGGTTGGAGGAGCATGACGAAGACTTCCAAGTACTTCCCTGGCCTTCAAAGTCCCTGGACTTGAACCTCATTGAGCACCTGTGGGACCATCTTAATCACCATGTTTGCCGTATGGAACCTCCACCACGCACTCTTCGGCAGCTGTCGGATGCACTGCAGACCCCCTTGACTCACTACCACACCGTCTTGCTCCTGTCTGGGCTGTACACGGCGGTTATCCGGGATATTACACCTCGTTATAATAGCAACCTCTCCGCATGTCATTAATACATACACCAAGATAATTTTGTATTAGCACATAACATCTTGAACCACTTTTATACACTGATTATAAGTCTATATATGCAGCACCTTATACATGCCCCTGAACCTTGTCATGTATATGGTGCAGTTATATGTACCTTCATCCCGCCTTATTGATGTGTGGGCATATGGCCCTTAAACATGGCCGCTGATATTACTTCTGTACTCGCATATGAGCAATGTATGTTATATTATTGGGTGAGGTCTGAGCCGTTATCATACAGCTGTATATAGAAGAGATGGACAAAAATATCTAATACCTGCACAGGAGACAGGCCTAGACACCTGGAAGAAAGCCCATAGATGCACATTATACGGGGGGAGAACATTTAGAAGCCAGAATGAATACATGTTCAGATCCCTGGCTGGTGTCACATCATCTTGTGAGGGTCTGACTTGTTAACTCCAGCACTCCATGACAGTATAGGTTCAGTCAGTCCTAAATAGGCTAATGGAGGTAGAAGAGCTTGTAGCGAGGGGCATTAGAGTGCTGGAATCTGCTGTATATATGATGAGACTGCGCCTGATAAACGTTTGATACAATCCCCTGTACGTGGGACGAGGCTGCGCCTGGTAAACATTCGTTACAATCCCCTGTACGTGGGACGAGGCTGCGCCTGGTAAACATTTGTTACAATCCCCTGTACGTGGGACGAGGCCGCGCCTGGTAAACATTTGTTACAATCCCCTGTACGTGGGACGAGGCTGCGCCTGGTAAACATTTGTTACAATCCCCTGTACGTGGGACGAGGCCGCGCCTGGTAAACATTCGTTACAATCCCCTGTACGTGGGACGAGGCTGCGCCTGATAAACATTCGTTACAATCCCCTGTACGTGGGACGAGGCCGCGCCTGGTAAACATTTGTTACAATCCCCTGTACGTGGGACGAGGCCGCGCCTGGTAAACATTCGTTACAATCCCCTGTACGTGGGACGAGGCCGCGCCTGGTAAACATTCGTTACAATCCCCCTGTACGTGGGACGAGGCCGCGCCTGGTAAACATTCGTTACAATCCCCTGTACGTGGGACGAGGCCGCGCCTGATAAACATTCGTTATAATCCTCTGTACGTGGGACGAGGCTGCGCCTGATAAACATTCGTTATAATCCTCTGTACGTGGGACGAGGCTGCGCCTGATAAACATTCGTTACAATTCCCTGTACGTGGGACGAGGCCGCGCCTGGTAAACATTCGTTACAATCCCCTGTACGTGGGACGAGGCAGCGCCTGGTAAACATTCGTTACAATCCCCTGTACGTGGGACGAGGCTGCGCCTGGTAAACATTCGTTACAATCCCCTGTACGTGGGACGAGGCTGCGCCTGGTAAACATTCGTTACAATCCCCTGTACGTGGGACGAGGCCGCGCCTGATAAACATTCGTTACAATCCCCTGTACGTGGGACGAGGCCGCGCCTGGTAAACATTCGTTACAATCCTCATGTACACAGTCACTAACAAAATCCTGCCTTCTCCATCTAAAAAACATCTCCATAATCTGTCACTACCTGACACAAGACACAACTAAGATTATAATCCATTCTCTCAAATGTCATCCAGACTACTGCAACTCTCTCCTTGCTGGCCTCCCCATCTCCCGTCTGTCTCCCCTCCAATCCATAATGACACCTCCACTAGACTCATCTACGGTACCATACGCCGTGTCTGCAGCTCCTCTCTGTCCATCACTCCACCAGCTTCCCGTAGCCCCCAGAATAACATTTAAGATAATGACCCTAACATATAAAGCTCTCAACAACAACAACACTGCACCCCCTTATATCTCTGCTCTCATCTCCAAATATTCCCCCACCGACTGTGTTCGTTCTCCTAATAATCTCCTCTGATTCCCGCCTTCAGGTCTTGTCTCGCGCTGCCCCCATTCTCTTTAACTCCTTGCCCCGCTCCACCAGATTATCCTCCTGCCTCAAATCCTCACTAAGACACATCTGTTTAAAGAAGCCTTTCACTTTCCAGCCTAACCTGCATAATCTTTCTCTCACCCTCCTGTATCACACCCACATTCCTTTAGATTGTAAGTTTGTGAGTTTTCAATCCTGCAAGGTGCTTTGGGGAAAACTCTATATGGACACCGGTTTCTAAGCTCAAAGACGGGGCCCTCCATTCTTTGCTATTGTTTTTGCCTGGATTGTAACCCATGTACAGCGCTCCGGAATATGTTGACGCATTACTGATGATGATGATGATAATGTACATGATTGATGGGGACATAGAATTAGCAAGAAAATAACAAAGAATTTAGAATTATTAAGTGGTGCAGTTACATTTATCAAAAAAGGAATATTTTTTTTTTATTCCAAAATATATTAATTTTTTTGCGTCACTAAGTCTATTAGATACTTAGACTGAAAATAAAGTTTCCGTGACATGCGCTAGTGTGTATACTATGTTTGCACAAAAAAATTACATTATAAAGCTGTGACACGGAGACCCCCAATGCATCACTGGAGGATTTCCAATTTGTTTTAGGGAAGTGTGAAAAATGTGATATAAATAATGACAGAAACTAGATACAGCGGATTTATTTTCGGGAAACCGTTTACGGCGAGTTTAGAGGGGAAATTATTAGTTACTTTAATAAAGGAAGAATATACATGGGATAATGAGAGGTTAATGAGAAATATATTTATTGAATCTTATGTTTCTTATAAGATCGGATTAAATTCAAGTGGCCAATGAACATGTAGACTAAAACACAGAAGTCTTGGTGGTTCTCACTTTAACTTTTTAAGTGGCAATAAGATATTGTTAAATCATTTCAGAAATAGAAATAGGGGAAAGTCCCAATTACATATTTATTATACAAACTTTTGTAATGAAAATGGTGTAACTACCTTATATAAAGCGGTAAAGCCTGCGCACTGGGGTAGTCTGTTCAGGAACATCTCTGATGGATCGCTGGATAATTATTTGGATATAATAATATTTCAACTATTATAACGATCATTGGCTGAAACCAAGCGCTGGACGGTGTGGAGGCCGCGCGGCCGCTCGGTGGCTACTTATAACTACGTTTCTATACAGTTTTACACCGTATTTTATGTTTCTTTTCTTATTTTGTGATCGTCATGCAGTCAGAGATACTCAGCATTTTTATACTTGTCTTGCTATTAGTTACATGTAAATTTCCTCATTTTGCAATCGTGGGTAATGCTGTTAAACTTTTTCTGTATAATAACTGTTTTTCTCAGAATTCTGAGCTGGGAGCAGGTTCTTGAACTTGTTTTAGACATTCAGATGTGCTATTTATGTACTGTACGGTGGAGGCTTCTGTCGCTCTCTTGCCCACCACATGTTAAATGAGATAAATATATATATATATTGCTTTAGACATTCAAATGTGAACACAGATGTACTTTTTATTTAATATATATATATAATCACTGAGGGCCCTCTAAATGTCCTGCTTCTTATTTGTAAGAGGCTGCCATGATGGCGCCCATCCCTCGTCTTGTTCTTCAGTCACCCCTGGGCTAGGCCGCTACTAATGGCATATAGTGTATGTATGTAAACATATCCGTGAGTGCAGCATACATCCTTTCATGTAGTGCTACATATATGTATAATTGTGTATGTTCCCCATGTTCTTATATGCAGGAGTCGGAATGTGGCCTGTTCATTTGTATGAACACTTTCCTTGGGTTTGGGAGACCATACGTGGAGCGACACTACAACAAGACTGGCCAAAGAGCCTATCTACACATCAAGAAGACCCCCAAGCCGGTACTTATGGGCAGGCTAGCGCGCATGGCTGATTGTGGAGGGTGGTCTGAGATGGGGCAGTAAGAGCTGTGTGGCTGGCGGTTTCATGTTTTACTGACATAAATCATTGTAAACTTTGTGCTTCATAGAAGACAGATGACCCCAGTTCTAACACCGGAGACCCTCCTCGCAAGAAGCCAACGCGTCTGGCTATCGGTGAGTTACATACCTGGGGGCAGGTGGAAGGTCCGCAAGTCGCATAGGACTTCTGTGGGAGACCTGGGAACGTTCCACTGATGTCACGTGTTGGTTTAACTTGAGAGCTCCACTAACACCCCTCTGTATCTAGGCATGGAAGGCGGCTTTGACATGAGTGAGGAGCAGTGTGAGTTTGATGAGGAGGTGACCCTGGTCATTCTGCCTGGGTTCGTGGAGATCCAACGCGAGGAGCTGTCCAGTCTGCCCGATATGGTTAGAGAGCGGGTGGGTAATAATTGTGCAGCAAGATGGTGTCCACCCCCACCACACACTACTTTCTCCCCTGGCTCTCTTCTCCTCCTTTTTCACTCCCTTGGCTCTCTTCTCCTCCTTTTTCACTCCCCTTACGCGTTTCTCCATTCCTTTTATTCTAACCCTGATCTCCCATTCCTTGGCTCACTATATTTCTTCCAAATTTTCCAATCCCTTCACCGTCTTCCTTGTTATCCTCCTTCTCCCCGTTCTTTCTCCTATTATCACATCTGACTCTCTTCACCCTCGCCCTCCCTGTCCTCATTTCCTCCAGATTTTAAACGTACAGTTCTCCCACTTCCTGTATAATCACAGCTCTCCAATTCTCCCCAGGGCCTTTTATTCATTTTCCCCAATCTCTTCATCAGGTGTGCTCAGCCATTGATGCCATCTTATCTGCGGACTCTGCCTCCCGTAAGCAGGACATACAGGCGTGGGACGGAGAGGTGAGGCAGGTGTCAAAACACGCATTCAACCTGCAGCAGCTGGACGGGGTTCCCCGCATCCTCCCATGGTAAGACATTACTAAAGTAAACCTTGGGCTCTTCCCTACTGGTGAAACATTTTTGCCCCCCCTCCCTGCACACCAATGTTGACTTTTATACATAGCTTTGTGATGGACTCTCTCTCTCTTCTCCTTCTCATCCATCTTGTTGTTCTTCTCATCTCCATACACACTCCATCTCTCAGTGGGTGGAAGTGCAGTGTGTGTGAACTGCGGGAGAACCTGTGGCTCAATCTGACGGATGGCTCCATCTTGTGTGGAAGACGATACTTTGATGGCAGCGGAGGGAATAATCATGCAGTCCAGCACTACAGAGAGACTGGCTACCCTCTGGCAGTCAAATTGGGCACCATAACGCCTGATGGGGCAGGTGACTACCAATCGCTGCTTTCCCTCTGCCCTCCTTCCCCTATTCCTAGTCTCTATGTGTCTCTTTAGTACTCCCTGCTTTCTGTCGCTCTCGTCACTCTGCATTGCTCTTTTCCATTTCCAGATGTGTACTCCTATGATGAGGATGACATGGTTCTTGATCCCAGTCTAGCAGAGCATCTTTCCCACTTTGGTATTGACATGATGAAGATGCAGAAGGTGAGGGGGAAAGGCGTGTGTGTGGGGTGCTGTATGAGCCAGTTGTAGCTGGCAAGGGGAGGTACAAGGAACCTTTGCCATGATGAAATCTAACAAAATGACAACATTAACCCCTGGCATTTCATACAAAGTCAGTCTTTGTCAGGACATCAGTAAATTATATGTCTTACATAAATTTTCTCTGTAGTTCCTGTTTGTGCTTCAAAGCAGCCTGTGATATGTAGTGTCTGTGCTGATCTGTGGTGTAGGGTGTGGGCAGCACAGAAAGAGCAGACACGCAGCAGCAAGCACATGCCAGCAGAGACTTCAGGGCTGACATGGGTGTTCTCCTATTGGCTGATGAAGGCAGAGCAGTTATGTAATGGGTGCGGATCAGGCGCTTGAGTAGACACCCCATGTGGGTGTCAATATAATCATTAGAGATTTTTACATATTAATAAAAATGTGCTGCATACATAAGTGATGGGACTGCAGCATTGTATGAACCCATGGAACAGCTTCTAGCATCTTGGACAAGAGCTCTGTAAGGAAAAAGATGGCATCCTGAGCACACCTGCGGGTGCAAGCAGGCCAAGATACTTGTTTTCCCAGAATTATTATACAAGATGACCTTCTACTGTACATCCACTGGCCTTGGGATAGTTGATTAAGGTCCATAGAATTTCTGTGATAACAAAAGAAATGTGAAACTTTACATATATAGTTGTGGACCAAGAATGCTGACCATAACGTTTGCGATGTTGGTCACGCAGTTGCGACCTCGCAAAGCGAGGCGAGCCAGCACCACCGTCACACATGCAAGCCTCGCCAAAGGCGCTCATTGCAGCCAGCGGCACTGTCCTGCCAGTGGGGTGGTCGCCTTAAAATGTTATTTAAGTCATTTTTGACGGGCAAGTAGCTAGTGACTATTAATATGCAGTTCTTATTGTGTCCAACTCTTTGACCTTATGGACGGCAGCACTCCACGCACATCTTTCATGCACTGCTCCTCAGAGATCCATCAAGCTCATGTCATTTGTTTCATAGACCTCATCTATCCATCTTTGCCTCTGCCATCCCGTTCATTGTGTGCCTTGAATCTTTCCCGGCATCAGTCTTCTCTAGGGAATCCTGTCTTCTCAAGATATGGACACAATATTAGAGCTTTAGCCTCATGATCAAACCTTCCAGTGAACAGCTTGGCGTAATTTCCTGTAGTATTGATTTATTGGAACCTCTTGCCGTTCAAGGGACTTTTAAGTAGTTTTCTCCAACACCACAACCCGTAGGTGCCAATTCCAGCTCTCGCATCCGTATGTTAATACCGAGAATACCATAGTTCTTACTGTGAGGACCTCTGTTGATAGTGTAATGTCTTTACTTTGTACTAGCTTGTCCAGAATTGCCATAGCTTTCCTCTGCAAACATCTTTTAATTTCATGACTGGAGTAGTACATAAGTCCATGAGTAAATATAACATTATTGTTTGTGTGAGTTTGCTAAATTCCAGTTTGGCAAAGAACATTCTAATTAATAGAAACGGACAAAAAGACCCAGTGCAGCCATCCGTGGTCCAGGGGACTCTCAGAATGTCAAGTGGCGCTTGGGGGAGGAGCTTGGAAACCACTGACCTACGAGATATATTATAGCCGGGGCCTAACCTAATGATGTATTACCAACGGTCATCTGGGCCAGTGGACAAGGCTTGGTTACTCCTCTGTTTAGGCCAGTGTGCCAATATCCTCTGGTATCTTCTTTATCTAATAGATCCCCCAAGCATCAATAAGTCCTGAGATCTGATATGAAGAGTTTGTTCTGAGCTTGTAGATAAGAATCTGGATCCATTAAGGGACCTCACATGTGAACTGAAAGGCGGTGGAGGTAGAGAGATATTTATATGCAAATTATTCATGATGATTTCATTCATTGTTTGTGTTTCCTTCCCTCAGCTGACCCTGGTGGGGAGGAGGCATGGTGATCATGGAGGCCCATTGATTTTGGGGTCTTGATCCTGATCTTATCTTTGTCCTATTGCACCGTTTCACCAAATACTCACATGTGCGATGTCCGCCTGTGTTCTGCTCAACCTTTCACCTGATCTGCACCTCGGCACAACATAAATGTACATATCACATATATAATTGTGGGCCAAGGCTGCAGGTCACGTTTGCGGTGTTGGTCACGCAATGTTAAATATTGCGAGCCACAACTGCAATGAGCGCCAAATCAAGGAAAAAATGGCGGCCGAAAAAACGTAAACAGGATGAAAACAAGGCCGAAGCCAGTAACACTTAACCGAAGCCAGTAACACTTAACCCAAGCCAGTAACACTTAACCGAAGCCAGTAACACTTAACCCAAGCCAGTAACACTTAACCCAAGCCAGTAACACTTAACCCAAGCCAGTAACACTTAACCCAAGCCAGTAACACTTAACCCAAGCCAGTAACACTTAACCCAAGCCAGTAACACTTAACCCAAGCCAGGTCCCTAAACTACACTGACTGAGAGGCTAGCAATGAGCGCTGAAGGTGCTAAGAGGGGCCATAGCCTCGCATTGTGTGGCATACAGCATTGCCAGGCTTAAAATTTTACTCCTGTCATTTTTGACGGACTATTTCCTAGTATAATATATTTTCTCTTGCTCGTCAGACGGACAAGACCATGACAGAGCTGGAGATCGATATGAACCAGCGTATTGGGGAGTGGGAGCTGATCCAGGAGTCTGGGGTACAACTACAGCCTCTCTATGGTCCGGGGTACACAGGGATCCGCAACCTGGGGAACAGCTGCTACCTCAACTCCACCATGCAGGTCCTCTTCAGCATCCCAGCCTTCCAGCGCAAGTGAGAGACACCTGTGAGGGGCCCGGTCAACAGGGGTGTGGGAGGGTGGGACTAAATCACCTGAAGGGGGTGACTGGAGGGAGGGAGATGACTAGTCACATGGACGGGGTTGGAGTAGAGATGGAGGGACACACTCAGATGTTAAAGCCATTTGTTTTTGTCCCATCTGACAGGGTGTTAATGTTATGCAGTGTGTCATATATTTTTTAATGAAGCTCCTGGAGTGGAATTAACTGCTTTGAATGTACGGGTATCTTTAGGGGTTCATCGCTGGCATTCATGTGCAGCAATATCTCCGAGTCGTACCCATCTGCCAATAAGGAGGGATTTCCTGTTAGTTTCCAATAAGTTTAAATACGTTTTACTAAATATTTTTTTCAAGAAAGACACATTTATAATGTTTAATACCTGCTCTTTTATATTCGTGATATATAAATGTTCTGTTCCAGGTCCCTTTAACAAGGAAGCGGGAAGGTTGTCTGGATTTGGTATAAGAAGTGAGGGCATGAACAGGGGAGCCAGACCCTCCTTGGGTGGGATTGAGACCACTCCCTCTCTCTTAAGCCATTATTTTGCGTCTTACAGGTACGTGGATCGAATGGAGCAAATATTCCAGAAGGCGCCAGCTGACCCCACACAGGACTTCAACACTCAGGTGTAAGTTAACCCAAAACTGTATATTCAGGTCAGCATGATCAGTCCGTGTAATGAGGAGCGGGCTGTGTCTAGGACACTAACCACTCCTCACTGGGGATTAACGTGACGGCGAAGTTTGCAGATACAATATATTGTGAATCTATAGGTAATGACCATTTTTTTTTATTTTTAATATACCCACTAAGGATCATGGGTTGGAAGCCAGATCCAGTAGTGGGTGGGATGGGGGTGTGGGGGGGGGGGGGGGGCAGGATCCAGTAATGACCTGTATTGGAGAGAGGGGGGCATGGATAAGGGAGCAGGATCCAGTAATGGGTTGGATGGGAGAGAGGGGGGCATGGATAAGGGAGCAGGATCCAGTAATGGGTTGGATGGGAGAGAGGGTGGCATGGATAAGGGAGCAGGATCCAGTAATGGGTTGGATGGGAGAGAGGGGGCATGGATAGGGAGCAGGATCCAGTAATGGGCGAGATGGGAGCGGGAGGGGCATGGATAGGGAGCAGGATCCAGTAGTGGGTTGGATGGGAGAGAGGGGGGCATGGATGAGGGAGCAGGATCCAGTAATGGGTTGGATGGGAGAGAGGGGGGCATGGATAGGGAGCAGGATCCAGTAATGGGTTGGATGGGAGAGAGGGGGACATGGATAAGGGAGCAGGATCCAGTAAGGGGTTGGATGGGAGAGAGGGGGGCATGGATAGGGAGCAGGATCCAGTAATGGGCGAGATGGGAGCGGGAGGGGCATGGATAGGGAGCAGGATCCAGTAATGGGTTGGATGGGAGAGAGGGGGGCATGGATAAGGGAGCAGGATCCAGTAATGGGTTGGATGGGAGAGAGGGGGGCATGGATAAGGGAGCAGGATCCAGTAATGGGTTGGATGGGAGAGAGGGGGGCATGGATAGGGAGCAGGATCCAGTAATGGGCGAGATGGGAGCGGGAGGGGCATAGGATGGGACAAGGATCCAGTAATGGGTTGGATGGGAGCGGGAGGGGCATAGGATAGGAGTAGTATGTAATGATGATGCAATGCGAGTGCTCAGCTAGGTTTGCATGATGCCCTTATATGTGTTGTGATTTTCTACAGAGCCAAGCTGGGAAATGGAATGTTATCTGGAGAATACTCCAAGCCGGCACCAGAGAGAGAAAATGAGACTCCAGAGCAGAAGGTGAGTGTGCTCATCCTGTGTTACATACTGTAGTTACATAGTAATTGAGGTTGAAAACATACTTTTAGCCCGTCAAGTTCAACCTTTTAAGATCTCCTCTGATCTGCAATATGCGGATTAGTTGTTAATTAATCCAGAAAAAAAACAAGTGAAACTTTGCCAATTGTCTCAAAAGGGAAAACATAATTTCTTCCTGACCCCAGATACAGGCGATCAGATTTCTTCCTGGATCAATACTCCCTCTCTATTTAACCTGGATAACCCTGAATACCCTTCTTATTTAAAAATATATCCAATCCCTTTTTAAAGTTATCTATCAAATCCGCTGTCACCACCTCCTCTGGTAGAGAGTTCCACAGATTAACCACCCTTACTGTGAAGAGCCCTTTTCTTTCTTTATGATGTAATCTTTTTACTTCTAACCTCAAGGGATGTCCTTGTGTCAATTGAAAACCTCTTGGCACAAAAAGCTCCCGTGACAAATCTTTATACTGACCCTGGATGTATTTATATAAGGTAATCATATCTCCTCTTAGACGCCTTTTTTCTAGAGAAAATAAGTGTAATTTGGTTAGTGTTTCTTCATAACTTAGCCCCTCCGTTCCCCTTATTAGTTTTGTTGCCCTTCTCTGTACTTTTTCCAGTTCTAAAATGTCCTTTTTATGAAGTGGTGCCCAAAATTGTCCTCCATATTCCAAATGAGGGCGTACTAGAGATTTGTATAGTGGCAGAATTATATTTGCTTCCCTTGCTTCTATACCCTTCTTCATACATGCTAATATTTTATTTGCCTTTGCAGCTGCTGCTTGGCATTGAGCAATTACCTAGGTGGTTGTCCACAAGCAAATTCCTTTCAATATCTGATACACATAGATTTGTTTCATTAAGTTTATAAATTGCATGGTTATTTTTCCTTTCCAGATGCATAACTTTACATTTATTCGTATTAAATCTCATCTGCCATTTAGATGCCCATTCCTCAATTTTATGTAGTTTGGAGTGAAAGCACATCATTATCTGATTTATTTACCTTGCACAACTTTGTGGCATCAGCAAAAATGGAGACAATACTTTACAGTCCTACTTCTAAGTCGTTAATAAATATTTTAAAAAGGAGAGGGCCTAATACTGAGCCCTGAGGAACCCCACTTACCACATTAGTCCATTCAGAGTATGTTCCATTTACAACAACCGTTTGCTTCCTGTCTTTTAGCCAGCTCTCAATCCATGAGCAGATATTTATTGCAACGCCTGTATCTCTTAGTTTGCACAATAGTCTCCCATGTGGCACTGTATCAAAAGCCTTTGCAAAATCTAAAAAGACTAAATCCACTGAGTTGCCTTGATGCAGGTTCCTACTAACCTCCTCATAGAAACTAATTAGATTTGTTTGACATGACCTATCCCCCATAAATCCATGTTGACTCCTACTTATAATCCTGTTTGAATAGACATTTCCTTGTATTGTATTCCTTATAAACTATTCTAAAAGCTTCCCCACTACAGAAGTGAGGCTCACTGGTCTATAATTCCCCGGATTTGCTCTTGCTCCCTTCTTAAATATAGGTATCACCTCTTCTTTTCTCCAGTCATCTGGTAGAGACCCTGTGTTGAGAGACTCTTGAAAGATTAGATATAATGGTTTGGCTATTACAGAACCCAGTTCCCTTAGTACCCTTGGATGTATTCCATCAGGACCCAGGGCTTTATTACATTTATTTTTTCCAACCTCTTTTTTTGGATTTCCTCCTGCGTTATTTAGTGATTGTAGTGTAGCCCCATTATGTTGCTGTGTCCCAACCACTGGTACCTCCCTTGTGTACACCGAAGAAAAGAACCTATTTAGCTCATCTGCCTTTTCCTGGTCACTAATTATCAGACTGTGTCACATTGTAATGTTCCTATAGCTTCCTTCCTGACCTTCTTCCCAGTAATATATTTATACTCATGTTTAGGGTTAGTCTTACTCTCCTTACATATAACTTGCCATTTTCTATGTTAGCCAGTCTAATCGCCCTTTCCTTGGTGATTTCCTTGTATTCCCTTAAAGCCGTCTCGGTCCCCTCTTGTGTGTATAATATAAATGTCTGATTTTTACTCCATATCTTGATCTTTAAATCATTGTTAAGCCACATTGGATGGGATTTACTCCTTTTACTTTTATTCCCACACGGTATATGCCGATGTGTATGTATATTTAGTAAGGATTTAAGCATTGTCCATTTATGGTCCGTATATTTACCCATCATGCCTCTGTCCCAGTCTATACTTTGTATTGCTGCCCTGAGCTTGTTACAATCTGCCCTTTTAAAATTCAGAGGTTTTTTTGGCCCCTTACAGTTATGTTTTTTTACTTCAATCTCAAACGAGACTGTGTTGTGATCACGGTTTCCCAAAGGTTGCCCTATTCCAACATTAGATACCATATCAATATTATTTGTGATGACTAAATCCAAGATGGCGTCATTTCTAGTAGGCTCTTGTATTACTTGGGTCAGATAATGATCCCTGAGTGTACTCAAGAACCTGCCCCCCTTAGCTGAACTGCTGGTCTCACTTATGCAGTTTATTTCAGGGTAATTATAATCTCCCATTATTAGAACTTGCCCGTGCTTAGCTGCATTTCCAATCTGTAACAATAATTGTATTTCCTCACTATCAGCTATATTTGGGGGCTTATAGCATACTCCTACTAATATTCTTTTGGAATTTGCTGCTCCGCTATTTAACTCTACCCACAAGAATTCAACTTTACCACTAGTTCCAGCATAAATATCTTCTCTGGCTATAGGCTTAAATTCAGGCTTAACATTATTATTATTATTATTATTATTATTATTATTATTATTATTATCGTTTATTTGTAATGCGCCAACATATTCCGTAGCGCTATACATTCGTTAAGTTACAGGCAATGACAAGTTCAAGATTCACACATTGCAATGAATGGAGGCCTTGAGCTTGGAATCCGGTGTCCATAGCGCTTTCCCTAAAGCACTGCGCAGGATTGAAACTCGCAGACTTACAATCTAAAGGTTGAAGTGTGTATGTGGTACAGTAGGGATAGAGTAGTGCTGAGCATGTTAGGGAGGAAGGTTATAGGCTTCTTTAAAGAGGTGCATATTTATTGAAGTTTTGAAGGATTTAAGGCAGGAGGATAGTCTGGTGAAGTGAGGCAAGGAGTTCCAGAGAATAGGGGCAGCACAAGAAAAGTCGAAGAAGAAGGTCGTTGGCAGAACGAAGAGGGCGTGTGGGGGAGTATTTGGAGATGAGAGCAGAGATGTATGGGGGTGTGCTGTTGTTGAGGGCTTTATAAGTTAGGGTCAAGGTTTTAAATTTTATTCTGGAGGCTAAGGGAAGCCAGTGAAGTGATTGGCAAAGAGGAGCTGCCGACACTGAACGATGTGTACTGAAGATGAGTCTGGCGGAGGCATTCATTATGGATTGAAGTGGGGAGAGGTGAGTGATGGGCAGGCCAACAAGGAGCGAGTTGCAATAGTCAAGACGAGAAATGATGAGAGAGTGTATTAGAATCTTAGTAGTGTCTTGTGTAAGGTAATGGCGTATTTTGGATATGTTTTTTAGATGGAAAAGACAAGATTTGGTTAGAGACTATGTGTGGGATGAAAGAGAGGGCAGGGTCCAGTAGAACCCTGAGACAACAGGCTTGGGAGGTGGGAGTGATGATGGCATTGTTGACCGAGAGAGAGATGTGAGGAATTGAAGCTGTAGTAGAGGGTGGGAAGATTAAGAGTTCAGTCTTAGACATGTTGAGTTTCAGATGTTGGGCGGACATCCAAGAGGATATACTAGAGAGGCAGTCAGAGACGTGTGTTAGAAGAGAGGGTGATAGATCTGGTGCTGAGAGGTAGATTTGGCAGTCATCTGCATAGTACTGGAACCCAAAAGAGTTTATTAGGGTGCCGAGTGAGGATGTGTAGATGGAGAAGAGAAGGGGGCCTAGGACTGATCCTTGGGGTACGCCAATAGACAGAGGGTGAGGAGAAGATGATGTGCCGGAGAAGGAGACTCTAAATGATCGTTCTTGGAGCTATGATGAGAACCACATGAGAGCAGTGTCTCGAATGCCGAGGGAGGAGAGAGTGTGGAGTAGAAGTGGATGGTCAACTGTGTCAAAGGCGGCAGAGAGATCCAGAAGAAGCAAAATGGAAAAGTGTCCTTTAGACTTGGCGGTGAGCAGGCCATTGGTGACTTTTATGAGGGCTTTCTCAGGGGAGTGTTGGGGCCAAAAGACGGATTGGAAGGTGTCCAGAAGAGTTAAAGGAGATGAAACTGATAAGGCGGTTATAGACGAGCCACTCCAGCAGTTTGGAAGCCTGGGGAAGTAGAGAGATAGGGCGATAGTTAGATGCAACGTCAGAATCGGATGAGGGTTTCTTGAGTGGGTGTAATTATGGCATGTTTTAGAGATGATGGAAACGTGCCAGTAGTAAGAGAAAGGTTGAAGATGTGTGTGAGAGCTGGGATTATTGTAGTAGAGAGGGGAGGGATGAGCTGAGATGGAATAGGATCCAAAGGACAGGTAGTGAGGTGAGAGGATGATATTAGGATGGAGACTTCATCCTCTGTTGCAGGGGTAAAGTAGTGGCTGTGGGAATGGGGAGGGGAGTAGATTGGGTGGTGTTGGTTAGTTGAGAGGGTGGAGTGTGTGAGCCACGGTGAGAGGAAAGTTCATTGTGGATAGATTGAATTTCATGTGTAAAATGGTTGGCAAAGTCTTCAGCCGTTAGACAGGAAGGGATAGGGGGAGGTGGTGGGCGGAGGAGAGTACTGAAAGTGGCAAACAGAGGTTGGAGGACAGAGTTGATATTAGTGATGTGAAGTACTGCTGTTTGGCGAGGTTGAGGGCAGAGGAGTAGGAACGTAGCATAAACTTGTAGTGAAGGAAATCTGCTGTGGAGCGTGATTTCCTCCATAGTCGTTCAGCAGTGCGGGAGCACCTCTGGATGTATCGTGTTTGTGTGTAGTGTGCCATGGTTGTGGATGAGATTGAGGGCGTCTGCGTGTAGTAATGGGGGCAAGGGTGGAAGAGAGAGTAGAGTTGTAGTGTGAGGTGGCATTCGCAGGGCAGTTGAGGATGGTGATAGTGCTGATAAGAGGTTGGAGCAGTGGAGAGCTGAGTAGGGTTGAGTTCTAGCAAGTTTTTCTGTGGGTTATTGTGGCTGGGGTTGAAGAAAAGTGATGGGAGGAAGATGTGGTGAGGTTGAAGGTAAGGAGGTGATGGTCAGATAGAGGGTGGATGACTAGGTTGGAGGTATGGGTAATATTGGTAAAAATAAGGTCAAGAGAGTGTCCAGCATGGTGAGTTGAAGAATCTGTAAGTTGTGAGAGACCGAGGGAAGAGGTGAGTGCAAGTAGTTTGGCGGCTGCTGAGGAGGTGGGGGTGTCAATGGCAATGTTGAAGTCACCAAGTATCAGTGTGGGAATGTTGGAGGAAAGAAAACGTGGGAGCCAGGCAGAAAAGTGATTGAGAAATTGAGAGGGTGTACCTGGGGGGCGATAGATTACAGCAACATGTAGAGAGATAGGAGAGAAGAGGCGGATAGTATGAGCTTCAAAAGAGGAAAATTGGAGGGATGGGACAGGGGGTGTGAGGTGGAACGTACAGCGAGAAGAAAGTAATACACCCACACCACCACCTTGTTCTCAGGTCTAGGTGTGTGACTGAGGTGAAAACCCCCATGCGAGAGTGCTGCAGGGGAGGCAGTGTCTGAAGAGGAGAGCCAGGTTTCAGTAAGAGCCAGGAGATTGAGGGAGTTGGTAGTAAAAAGGTTGTGAGTGAAAGTGAGTTTATTGCAGATAGACCGTGCGTTCCAGAGAGCGCAGGAGAAAGGAAGAGTGGAGGGTTTGTGACAAGTGATGGATATTCAATTCTGTTTTTTTTTTGGTGTTTGGTGTCCTTGGAGCAGAGCATGGGTGACAGCGAGTGGAGAGGAGTAAGGGGCCTGGGTTAGGGGATATGTCTCCACCAGCCAGGAGAAGGAAGCGTGAGAGTTAGAGAATATGGAAGTGGGACTTACAATGATGTTTCTGCTTATGAGTGTTGAGGAGGGGATGAGATTGTGATTGGAGGAGGGAGAGTAGCTTGTGGGAGCAGAGAAGAGGAGAGGAAAGCAAGCAAGGCGACATGGTTATAGTATTGGGGGTGTGATATGGATAGGCTGCAAATGAAAGTCTGAGGGAGAGGCAGTAGAAGATGATGAGGAGGAGAAAAAAGTGAGAGAGCACTTCGACAGTGTGTAGGGAGTAGATGAGATCAAGGTGAGGAAGTAAAAAAAAAAAAAAGAAAAATTGTTAGTGACCGAGATGGGAGAGTAGCTGGTTTGTGGATGTGTGAGTGTGTGTGGTGGTGGTGTATTAAATTAATTAATTTGAAGCAGGTGATGCTGAGTGAGCAGGTGTAAGTCAGATGGGTATCTATAAGTTGAGACAATGCATGGGTGGGAGTGGGCCAGAGAAAGCAGTGTGAGCAAAAGCCAGAGGAGACATTTCAAGATGGTTGCTGGAGGCTTGTAGCAGTGTGAGCAAAAGCCAGAGGAGACATTTCAAGATGGTTGCTGGAGGCTTGTAGCAGTGTGAGCAAAAGCCAGAGGAGACATTTCAAGATGGTTGCTGGAGGCTTGTAGCAGTGTGAGCAAAAGCCAGAGGAGACATTTCAAGATGGTAACAGACAAATCCCTCCTCCTCTTTTACCATTGCCCTTATCTTTCCTAAGTAGGTTATAACCATCCAGAATAACAGTCCAGTCATGGGTCATCCCACCATGTTTCAGTAATGCCTCTTACATCCCATTTCTCATTCACTGCTAATAATTCTAACTCTCCCATTTTTCCTGGCAAGCTTCTGGCATTAGCAAGAACACACCTTATGTTAGGAGTGTGCAGTTCTGAAGTGCCTGCCTCTGTACTTGAGTTACTTAGTAATACCACCCTATTGACAGTACTAACCCTCCCACCATCTCCTCCCACATGACTAGTAAATTAATTCCTTACCCCCTCTACACTTACTACCCCATTACTTCTATCTAGTCCACCCCCACCTATTAGTTTCAAAACTCCCCCAGCCGTTCTACCATCCTATCCCCTAGCACAAAAGCTCCCTCATCATTAAGGTGCAATCCATCCCTGCTATAGAGATTGTACCCAAGTGAGAAGTCAGCCCAGTGCTCTAAAACCCCAAACCCCTCCTTTAGTGCACCACTTTTTTAGCCACTTCTTAACCTCCCTAAGCTCCATCTGTCTCCCTGGGTTACCACGTGGCAATGGTAGTATCTCCAAAAATACTACCTTGGAGGTCCTTGCCTTCAGCTTATTCCCTAATTCTCTAAAATCATCCTTTAGGACACTCCATCTTCCACTAACGTTGTCATTTGTACCAATATGTACCAAGACCGCTGGGTTATTTCCAGCCCCTCCCAATAATTTATCCACCCGATCCACAACATGCCGAACCCGACCACCCGGGAGACGGCAAACTGTTCAATTGTTGGGATCTGGGCGACAAATTACGAGTCCCCTACAACCAAAACATGTCTGTTGCTCTGCCTATTCTGCCCTCCCTCTCCTCCAGTAGAGCTGTTCTCCCGGCTGTTAGAGGGAACAGCTCTATCTGGCATTGCCATTCCTGAATGGACATCCCCAACAGTTTCACTCAATCCGGCAAATCTGTTGGTGTTTGCCAACTCGGAACTGGCCTGCCTCCTCCTGTTCCCCCCGCTTCCCCTTGTAACTTTAACCCAGCTACCTCCACAGACATCCTCACTAGCCTCAGCTCCACCCTCCATGCTAGGCCCAGACATCCTCACTAGCCCCAGCTCCGCCCTCCATGCTAGGCCCAGACATCCTCACTAGCCCCAGCTCCGCCCTCCATGCTAGGCCCAGACATCCTCACTAGCCCCAGCTCCGCCCTCCATGCTAGGCCCAGACATCCTCACTAGCCCCAGCTCCGCCCTCCATGCTAGGCCCAGACATCCTCACTAGCCCCAGCTCCACCCTCCATGCTAGGCCCAGACATCCTCACTAGCCCCAGCTCCACCCTCCATGCTAGGCCCAGACATCCTCACTAGCCCCAGCTCCACCCTCCATGCTAGGCCCAGACATCCTCACTAGCCCCAGCTTCACCCTCCATGCTAGGCCCAGACATCCTCACTAGCCCCAGCTCCACCCTCCATGCTAGGCCCAGACATCCTCACTAGCCCCAGCTCCACCCTCCATGCTAGGCCCAGACATCCTCACTAGCCCCAGCTCCACCCTCCATGCTAGGCCCAGACATCCTCACTAGCCCCAGCTCCACCCTCCATGCTAGGCCCAGACATCCTCACTAGCCCCAGCTCCACCCTCCATGCTAGGCCCAGACATCCTCACTAGCCCCAGCTCCACCCTCCATGCTAGGCCCAGACATCCTCACTAGCCCCAGCTCCACCCTCCATGCTAGGCCCAGACATCCTCACTAGCCCCAGCTTCACCCTCCATGCTAGGCCCAGACATCCTCACTAGCCCCAGCTCCACCCTCCATGCTAGGCCCAGACATCCTCACTAGCCCCAGCTCCACCCTCCATGCTAGGCCCAGACATCCTCACTAGCCCCAGCTCCACCCTCCATGCTAGGCCCAGACATCCTCACTAGCCCCAGCTCCACCCTCCATGCTAGGCCCAGACATCCTCACTAGCCCCAGCTCCACCCTCCATGCTAGGCCCAGACATCCTCACTAGCCCCAGCTCCACCCTCCATACTAGGCCCAGCTAAACTGTTCTCTGTGAGCACCAACCCCCTTTCCAGTGGAGCAATATCACGAAGTGCTGCAATTCTCCTCTCCAGTTCTTTAATCTAAACTTCCAGAGAGGCAACATGCTCACACCTCTCACAGAGGTATGGACCCTGGATCATCTGTTCCAGTAGTGCATACATATGACAGGATGTACACTGAGTGAGGTTGCCACTGGACTGACTCATAATTACAAAAAATACTACAATTTGACCCTTTTCTTTGAACTTCCTCCTGCAAACAGTCACACACAAGGTCCAAACTTATATGCAATTTTAACCCAGGCAAAAACACCCCCCTCTCGCCTGTACCAAAGCACTGCACTCATACACACTATACTTGTCTGAGCAAATCTGTGTGTGCGTGCGTGTGCGTGCGTGTGCGTGCGAGTGCGCATCCTTTGCGTGAGCTCGCTCTGTTCTAGGTATTCACACAGTCTGTGCGTTATTTAACTCTTGAAGCCTCTGTGTCCCTTTTGCTTTGTGCAGGGTCTGCAGGATGGGATTGCTCCTCGTATGTTCAAGTCTCTGGTGGGGAAGGGACACCCAGAGTTTTCCACTAATCGACAACAGGATGCCCAGGAGTTCTTCCTGCACTTTATCAACATGATAGAGGTGGGTTATTTGGAGCCAGGTGTTGCCTCAGTTTGCAGTCTCCCCTCTTCCCACCAGCTGCACACGCTCTGTGTCTCCCCCACACACACACACACACCAGCTGCCGATTTTTCTTCCCCCCACACCCTGCAGTTGTAGACTTTCCTCTTCCTACCAACCAGTTGCTGGCGTTCCTCACCCCAAGCTGAGCATGCTTGTCCATCCCCCCATCTGATTACATCCTCCTTATTAAAGTCCTCTAGCCATCCTATAACTCACATTGCCCCCTTTCTCCATTCAGAGGAATTGCCGCAGCTCCTCCAATCCGAATGAAGTTTTCCGTTTCTTGGTGGAAGAGAAGATAAAGTGTCTGGTCTCTCAGAAAGTGAAATACACCCAGCGGGTGGAGTACATGCTCCAGCTTCCAGTGCCTATGGAGGCTGCGCTGAACAAAGGTAGGGCGCTAAGGTGGGGTGGCACTAAATGCTGGGAGTATCAGGCTCATGGTGGTGGGGTGGCACTGAATGCTGGGGGTATCAGGCTCCCAGTGCTCATGGTGGTGGGGTGGCACTGAATGCTGGGGGTATCAGGCTCCCAGTGCTCATGGTGGTGGGGTGGCACTGAATGCTGGGGGTATCAGGCTCCCAGTGCTCATGGTGGTGGGGTGGCACTGAATGCTGGGGGTATCAGGCTCCCAGTGCTCATGGTGGTGGGGTGGCATTGAATGCTGGGGGTATCAGGCTCCCAGTTCTCATGGTGGTGGGGTGGCACTGAATGCTGGGGGTATCAGGCTCCCAGTGCTCATGGTGGTGGGGTGGCACTGAATGCTGGGGGTATCAGGCTCCCAGTGCTCATGGTGGTGGGGTGGCACTGAATGCTGGGGGTATCAGGCTCCCAGTGCTCATGGTGGTGGGGTGGCACTGAATGCTGGGGGTATCAGGCTCCCAGTGCTCATGGTGGTGGGGTGGCACTGAATGCTGGGGGTATCAGGCTCCCAGTGCTCATGGTGGTGGGGTGGCATTGAATGCTGGGGGTATCAGGCTCCCAGTGCTCATGGTGGTGGGGTGGCACTGAATGCTGGGGGTATCAGGCTCCCAGTGCTCATGGTGGTGGGGTGGCACTGAATGCTGGGGGTATCAGGCTCCCAGTGCTCATGGTGGTGGGGTGGCACTGAATGCTGGGGGTATCAGGCTCCCAGTGCTCATGGTGGTGGGGTGGCACTGAATGCTGGGGGTATCAGGCTCCCAGTGCTCATGGTGGTGGGGTGGCACTGAATGCTGGGGGTATCAGGCTCCCAGTGCTCATGGTGGTGGGGTGGCACTGAATGCTGGGGGTATCAGGCTCCCAGTGCTCATGGTGGTGGGGTGGCACTGAATGCTGGGGGTATCAGGCTCCCAGTGCTCATGGTGGTGGGGTGGCACTGAATGCTGGGGGTATCAGGCTCCCAGTGCTCATGGTGGTGGGGTGGCACTGAATGCTGGGGGTATCAGGCTCCCAGTGCTCATGGTGGTGGGGTGGCATTGAATGCTGGGGGTATCAGGCTCCCAGTGCTCATGGTGGTGGGGTGGCACTGAATGCTGGGGGTATCAGGCTCCCAGTGCTCATGGTGGTGGGGTGGCACTGAATGCTGGGGGTATCAGGCTCCCAGTGCTCATGGTGGTGGGGTGGCACTGAATGCTGGGGGTATCAGGCTCCCAGTGCTCATGGTGGTGGGGTGGCACTGAATGCTGGGGGTATCAGGCACATTACGGGGCTATCAGTGGTTATCACAGAGGAGGGTGTGTATATTACAGAGGAGCTGTCTGTGTATGAGCAATGCCGCCTGCAGGCGGAGCAGGAGCAGCGCCCCCTACCAGAACTGGTCCGCGCGCGCATCCCCTTCACTTCCTGTCTGGAAGCCTTCGCTGCCCCTGAACATCTGGATGAGTTTTGGAGTTCTGCCCTTCAGGCCAAGTCCACTGCACTCAAGTAAGAAGCGGGTGAGGGGGAGGAGGGCAGATACTGGGCATAGTATTGTGTTGTTTCTTCAGGGTTGTTTTATGGCATGACAACTCTCTTCTTTTCCTCCTTCTCCCCCATATCTCCTCCACCCCTCCCCTTTTCTTACTCCGCCTCCCCTTTTCTTACTCCGCCTCCCCTTTTCTTACTCCGCCTCCCCTTTTCTTACTCCGCCTCCCCTTTTCTTACTCCGCCTCTCCCCTCCATCTCCCTGTCTCTCCCCTCCATCTCCCTGTCTCTCCCCTCCATCTCCCTGTCTCTCCCCTCCATCTCCCTGTCTCTCCCCTCCATCTCCCTGTCTCTCCCCTCCATCTCCCTGTCTCTCCCCTCCATCTCCCTGTCTCTCCCCTCCATCTCCCTGTCTCTCCCCTCCATCTCCCTGTCTCTCCCCTCCATCTATCTCTCTTTTTTGCTTCCCAATAAATCTCAATCTGTCTCTCTCCCTCTCTATATGTCTCTCCCCTATTTTCTCCTATCAGGACTTCCAGCTTCGCCTCATTTCCTGATTACCTTGTCATCCAGGTTAAAAAATTCACATTTGGCCTCGACTGGGTGCCCAAGAAACTGGGTGAGAGAAGATAGAATGATATCCTGCTTGGAAGGGTTGGGAGAGGAAAAGAGGGCACGCTTACAAGTTAGGAGAGGGGGCCGCATGTGTGCAGGGAAGAGAATAGTAATACCTAGAATGGAGGTGAGAGAATGATGGGTGGCAAGGGGGTAGTAATGCTCGCAGCTTAGGAGAGGAGGGTGAATGCATGCTGGGTAGGAGACACAGGGCAGGAGAGAAGTGCAGAATTGCTTCTATGTTAAGACCTCTCACAGTTACCTAATTAGAACAGTATGAAGATAGACACACCAAGTACACTCTAACTTGATTTGTCCTTCCTCTCTCTCCACCCCCTCTATCTGGGTTTTTTCGCTTTTTGCCCCACTATCTTCGCTCTTCCTCCTCACTCCCCTCTATCCATGCTCCTCCTCCTCAATCCCTCTATCCGTGATCCTCCTCTTCTCTCCCTCTATCCATGCTCCTCCTCTTCATCCCCCTTCTCCGTTCTCCTCCTCTTCATCCCTTTATCCGGGCTCCTCCTCTTCATCTCCCTTTATCCGCGCTCCTCCTCTTCATCTCCCCCTATCCGCGCTCCTCCTCTTCATCTCCCCCTATCCGCGCTCCTCCTCTTCATCTCCCTCTATCCGCGCTCCTCCTCTTCATCTCCCTCTATCCGTGCTCCTCCTCTTCATCTCTCTCTATCCGCGCTCCTCCTCTTCATCTCCCTCTGTCCGTGCTCCTCCTCCTTCATCTCCCTCTGTCCGCGTTCCTCCTTTTCATCTCCCTCTGTCCGCGATCCTCCTCTTCATCTCCCTCTGTCCGCGATCCTCCTCTTCATCTCCCTCTGTCCGCGATCCTCCTCTTCATCTCCCTCTGTCCGCGATCCTCCTCTTCATCTCCCTCTGTCCGCGATCCTCCTCTTCATCTCCCTCTGTCCGCGATCCTCCTCTTCATCTCCCTCTGTCCGCGATCCTCCTCTTCATCTCCCTCTGTCCGCGATCCTCCTCTTCATCTCCCTCTGTCCGCGATCCTCCTCTTCATCTCCCTCTGTCCGCGATCCTCCTCTTCATCTCCCTCTGTCCGCGATCCTCCTCTTCATCTCCCTCTGTCCGCGATCCTCCTCTTCATCTCCCTCTGTCCGCGATCCTCCTCTTCATCTCCCTCTGTCCGCGATCCTCCTCTTCATCTCCCTCTGTCCGCGATCCTCCTCTTCATCTCCCTCTGTCCGCGATCCTCCTCTTCATCTCCCTCTGTCCGCGATCCTCCTCTTCATCTCCCTCTGTCCGCGATCCTCCTCTTCATCTCCCTCTGTCCGCGATCCTCCTCTTCATCTCCCTCTGTCCGCGATCCTCCTCTTCATCTCCCTCTGTCCGCGATCCTCCTCTTCATCTCCCTCTGTCCGCGATCCTCCTCTTCATCTCCCTCTGTCCGCGATCCTCCTCTTCATCTCCCTCTGTCCGCGATCCTCCTCTTCATCTCCCTCTGTCCGCGATCCTCCTCTTCATCTCCCTCTGTCCGCGATCCTCCTCTTCATCTCCCTCTGTCCGCGATCCTCCTCTTCATCTCCCTCTGTCCGCGATCCTCCTCTTCATCTCCCTCTGTCCGCGATCCTCCTCTTCATCTCCCTCTGTCCGCGATCCTCCTCTTCATCTCCCTCTGTCCGCGATCCTCCTCTTCATCTCCCTCTGTCCGCGATCCTCCTCTTCATCTCCCTCTGTCCGCGATCCTCCTCTTCTCTCCCTCTGTCCGCGATCCTCCTCTTCTCTCCCTCTGTCCGCGATCCTCCTCTTCTCTCCCTCTGTCCGCGATCCTCCTCTTCTCTCCCTCTGTCCGCGATCCTCCTCTTCTCTCCCTCTGTCCGCGATCCTCCTCTTCTCTCCCTCTGTCCGCGATCCTCCTCTTCATCCCGCTGTACTCTTCCTTCATTGTCTCCTTTTCTCTCTCTGCTCTTTCTTTTGAACCCACTGATCCCTCCCCTGCTCTTTCTTCTCTCCTCTTCCTTTTCCATCCTCCATGTCTCCCCTGCCTCCTTTTCTTTCTGCTCTCTTCCCTTTCCCCATCTCTCCCATCAGATGTCTCTATTGATGTCCCTGACGAATTGGACCTCTCCCAGTTTCGGGGTGGGGGCCTTCAGGGGGGGGAGGAGGAGCTCCCTGACGTGGCACCCCCATTGGTCACCCCAGATGACCCCAAAGGTAGCCTTGGTTTCCATGGGAACGATGATGATGACTCGTACTGCTCCCCTCACTTCTCCTCTCCGACATGTTAGTGTCTCCGCCTTTGTGGGGCCACAAGTGACTGTATGTGTTTGGAAATGTTACTGACTTCCCCACGTGTTGGTGATGAGCGTTTATGTGCTGTGACTCTGTCCAGGACGTGTCTGTATTTGGTATGATCTGCCATGCCAGGTGTGTGCTGGACCATGTTGTTAATGTTTTTTTATGCATGTGGCTATCCCTGTAGTGTGTGTGTGTGTGCGTGCTCCTTGACCGTGGTGTGTGTGCGCGCGCGCCTTGACTGTATTGTGCGTGTTTGTGCGTGCGCTTTGACCGTGGTGTGTGTGAGTGCGCTCGCGCCTTGACTGTGTTGTGCGTGTGTGTGGTGCTGTGGCATCTATCTATTTGCAGTGTTTGACTTTCCATCTGTACCATCTGTGAGCTGCTGTCTGTGGGGTCTCTGCTCTGTCTGTGGGGTCTCTGCTCTGTCTGTGGGGTCTCTGCTCTGTCCTCTCTGGGGTGTCTCATACGTCACATGCTCTCTCATCCTCCCTTGGTTACTTAGCCCCTGTGCTGGACGAGTCTGTGGTCACTCAGCTTATAGAGATGGGATTCCCAGCCGAAGCGTGTCGTAAAGCTGTTTATTACACAGGCAACAGTGGAGCAGAGGCCGCCATGACATGGGTGATGTCACACATGGATGACCCAGGTAACACAGGAGTACTTGTAATAAGGTTAAAACAGAAAGGAATGAGCCGTGTGACTCATAGTATCATGATCTGCTCTTCAGTCGGCTTCACAAGGGCCGACGATACCCCACAGATCCACACAGTTCTTTAAATATCTTCACTCAGGACAGGCAGCAGAATAAAATTAATAAAATCATTCCCTCTCAATGAAACCCACCAAGGAAACCCACCATCTCGGTCTCCCAGAAATAGCATCCTCTTTATTTTTTGGGTTCTATTTTTACACAGTTTCTAATCACAAAAGAACAATAACAAAATTTACAATCAGCAAAAACTTGGTGAGTGTTGATTGGTAGGAGTTTCAAGTATAGGCAGCGGGGTAGGGGGCGATGGAGTTGCCTCCAGTGGCAGGGATGCCAGCAAAGCTGCTTCTCCGGCCATGTGTCTGCTTATCTCAAATGGAACAGAGACTCCTGTATTGTCTGGACCTTCCAGGGGGTCTCATCCACGGCTTGGCCCGGTGTCTCCGGTAGAGAGTGAGCCATCTGGGGAGTGGGTTATGTTAGGTAGGCATAGCTGCCATAAAGGGTACCTGCCCAGCTTATGGCACCTTTGTTAAGCTGTATGACTCTGACCTCTACTGGGGGATGTAGACCAGACTTCCAGGTACAAGATAGCTGGGTGAGGTGGGGGAAGGACGTGGTTAGGAGTAGCCAAACCTGTGATGTCCTTGTCTTGGGTTTGTGGGCAACTTATTCAGTCCTCTGAGTGTAGGGTTGTAACGGAGGTGGAACACAAATCCAATATCTCCGCTGGTATACAGTAAAATATCCAAGAAGCACTACAGTCTCACCATCCCCAACCTCCCATATTGGACGACACTCAATTGGGAGTCAAATAATACTGTCTTTATTTTGTTGTGCAGAAATATATATACACATCTCTTCCCACAGGCAATACACATCCCCCATAGTTGGCCACACAATACACATAGAGAGACAATAGGTGTGGTCACACTTCCCTGAGGCTACCTGGCTACTTTGATACAATCAGACATTGATCAGATTATATTTCTTTGTTCTTATGTCTGATAATGAAGACTCTTTATACAATAGACTTCCTTATCTTATGAGGAGTCTCTGTAATAGGATTATCTATTATGCCAAGGTCTGCAATAGTCTGGGCTAATATTCTGCAGAGCATAAACCAACATACATACAGTATAACAGTAGGATCATATTTTAACCATAATAATTAAATAACCATAAAACAGGGTAAAACAGTGATGTGTTCCGTTACAGGTATCACATCTGCTTTTCTCCAGTCATCTGGTAGATACCATGTAGTGAGTGAGTCTTGATAGATTAGATATAATGGTTTGGCTATTACAGAGCCCAGATGCCTCAGTACCCTTGGATGTATTCCATCAGGACCACAGTAAAACAGTGATTGGTTCCTGTACACACCTCCCTCGTGACCATAAGCCGACATACACGGTCTGATCCCAACGGATCGGCCTGGGGATGTCCGGACAAAAGTATTTGTTGGTCAATTGTCTAGTTTGACAACCCATCAGCAGTACTACAATTCACCTTTACTCACATTTCAAGAACAAAACAAACGCACACTTCCTACAGCATTCACAGCAATAAACATTTCAAGGAGAGGGAAAATCCATTTTACAAACAGGTTTTACAGAGGCCTCTGTACTGGAGACAATGGGGAAAGTAATCCAATTATCCAGGGATAGAGGCAGACTCCATTGAGCACATGGTTGCAAAAAAACATAAACCACTTTAAAATACATAAAGTCACCTTTTACACATAACACACAGAAATTTCACATATCCCCAGATAGCTGGGATCTGAGCCCACAAAACTACCGTATAGCGCTCAGATCCTATTCACACAGTTTAATTGCCATGTAGCTAAAGTCTTTCCCATAGTCTCTCATTATATGAATGGTCTCCATGGCATAGCTATCTAGGGGTATCACCGCTCACACAGGGCAAGTACAGAATGACCCCCCTGTAACGGAACCCATCACTGTCTTACCCTGTTTTATGGTTATTTAATTCTTGGATGACACCTTCGGCCCCCTGGGGTACACCCTGCCGCTGGGGCGGAAGGACGGCACCTTCTGCTCCCTGGGGTACACACTGCCGCTGGGGCGGAAGGACGGCACCTTCTGCTCCCTGGGATACACACTGTCGCTGGGGAGGAAGGATGGCACCTTCTGCTCCCTGGGATACACACTGTCGCTGGGGAGGGGAATTAGTTGGAGTATTCCACGTGGATGGGTTTCTGTTTCTGGGACAGTCTCTCTGCATGTGGCCCTGCTGGTTACACGTGTGGCACCTGATGTACCGTGGAGGGGTTTGGTAGTTCCCACCACCCAGACGCAGTGCTGGGGGGGGGGGTTAATGGTGGGAGGTGGGTGAGCAGCTCCCAAGATGGACCGCTCCCGTGCCCGCTGCTTTTCTATTATGTATTTGTGGACATCTGTCATTAACCATTCCAAGGTTATTGTGCCTGGTCTCCCCCCCTGAGTTCCTTTCTGTCTGCATCCCTGTAGTCCTCGGCCGCCGCCTCCTCCTCCTCATGGAACGCTGTCAGAAAACTAGCCGGTTCCATCCTGCTGTAGCCAGGGGCGCTGTACGGATACTAGCGTTGCCCTTAATTTGTAACTCTACGGAATGGTGTCTCCTGCAGCTGTCCTTCTGACCGTGGGAACAATTCCGCCACTTGCCACCAAATTTAACGGAGGTGGAACACAAATCCAATATCTCCGCTGGTATACGGTAAAATATCCAAGAAGCACTACAGTCTCACCATCCCCAACCTCCCATATTGGACGACACTCAATTGGGAGTCAAAGAATACTGTCTTTATTTTGTTGTGCAGAAATATATATACACATCTCTTCCCACAGGCAATACACATCCCCCAAAGTTGGCCACACAATACACATAGAGAGACAATAGGTGTGGTCACACCTCCCTGAGGCTACCTGGCTACATTGATACAATCAGACACTGATCAGATTATATTTCTTTGTTCTTATGTCTGATAATGAAAACTCTTTATACAATAGACTTCCTTATCTTATGAGGAGTCTCTGTAATAGGATTATCTATTATGCCAAGGTCTGCAATAGTCTGGGCTAATATTCTGCAGAGCATAAACAAACATACATACAGTATAACAGTAGGATCATATTTTAACCATAATAATTAAATAACCATAAAACAGGGTAAGACAGTGATGGGTTCCGTTACAAGGTTACTACAAGATGATGCCCAAACGCTCTAACCTGGGCAAGCATGCCTTTATTGTATGGGAAGAAGGCGGCTAGAGAGGAGTTGCTCAGGCCTGGTTTTTAGGGTATAATTTTGACCGGCTTGGACTTCCATGATGTTCTTTTAGAACTGGGGCTTCACACAGGAGTGTATAGAGAGCCTGAGCTGATTGATATGTTCAAGCACCTACAAAGTGATGGCTAATGGACCAAATGAATATAACTTACAAAGTACTTGACACAACTTGACATTTGTCAATTGAAAAAGTGTTTCAATTGATGTCTGCTATGCTTGGTTAACTATTCTTGAAGTCTTAATTTCGTGCACCAGTTCCATACAAGTCTTTGGTGCCTAAACTGGGGGTACAGCAGTTTTGTGGCTGCTCCCAGACCAGCTAGATCACCTTGCTGGGAACAAACTGGGTATCTCAGTTTTCTACTTAAGGTGATACTATCTCTATTTTTTTTTATTATGCTTCCTATGTATAGAAAACACTTATGAATACATCATACACATCAAATGGGAAGTTAGGCCCCACTGGTCTAACCACACCGTGGGTAGTGGTTATCCACAAGTGTCCAACTTTGGACAACCTTCCCAAGAAACCAGAACACAGTTATAAAGTCCTTTTGAGCTTTATTGGGCAGTTATTATAATAACCGGGGGGGACAAAAATAGTTGAAGGCTGAAAGAACCGATGATCTTTATAAGTAGTGTTGCTTCTCCCCCACAGGGTGACACTGATAGGAGAGATGGGACATGGCGTCTGGGCCACTCGCACACTGTGGTCAGTCAGTGTCCAGTCTTTAGGGCTCCAGTGTATACTGTATTCCTGAAATCCAAACAACTGGCCACCCCCAGAACGAATGTGGCCGATATCTGGAGAGTATGACCAGCAAGGCTGAGTCCAGTTGTTCAAGAAATTGTGTTACATGACCACTCAAGGTCATGACAAATGTTGTATGTAACAAAGTGACATTAGCAGCTTTGGTGAAGACTCACTTGCTTATGATTAGATGATTCATTTTTGTCTTGAGGGTGTGGAGTAAGGAATTGGGGTCGGATAGACGATGGGGGGAGGTTGGGATTATTTGTTAGATAACTGGATCTCACTGAAATTTACACCAATCACTTCCCCTCGTAGGCCAAGAAGAAGGGTGCTTCCATCAGTAGATACAAGCATTGACACCAACGTATCATGGATGCTTCCAGGGTCCAGCAGAGGCATCAGCATTTTTTATGTTTAAAACTAGTTTTATGTTATCATTTTATATTACGCACGCGCGCACATAGTCCGGCGTTCTTTCAACTTGTCTTTCATATTTGTATATCCTTCAGACTTCGCTAGCCCTATGGTGGTGTCTGGGAGCAGCACTCCGGCCGCGGTCATTGCAGGAGCTGACCCTCCCTCGGAAGAGCACATTGCCACCATTATATCCATGGGTTTCTCACAGGAGCAGGCAGTGAGAGCGCTCAGGTCCACAGTGAGTATCTGCCTGTCTCGCCTCACTCTCGCTCTACTCTATTCAGCTCATTCTGAACCTTCACAACCTCCTCTGTCTCTCTTAATGCAAGACCTCTCTAGACTGTCCTTTCCAGCTGTCCCTCAACATTATCCTTCCCACCTGGCTCACCCGTCTTGCTTTTTGTTCTTTTAGTTTTCGATCCGAACCACCTTCACGCTTCTCTTTCTTTTTCTTTCTCTCGCAGAGTAACAGTCTGGAACGGGCTGTTGATTGGATCTTCTCTCACATTGATGATTTGGATGCAGAAGCCGCTATGGACCTGTCAGAAGGACGATCGGCCGCAGACTCTGTGTCTGAGAGTGTACCCCCTGCTGGACCGAGAGTGCGGGACGGGGCTGGCAGTAAGTTTGGCTTGCGTGGGGTCCACTTGATGGATTAATAAGCAAAGATAGACATAGTGTGTGGGGGGGGGGGGGAGTAAATTGTTGTGTGTGGATGTGGGTTGGTGAGCCTCACGGTCCCATTACATTCTCTTGTATTTCCGTTACAGAGTACCAGCTGTTTGCGTTTATCAGTCACATGGGAACCTCCACCATGTGTGGTCACTACGTGTGTCATATTAAGAAGGAAGGACGGTGAGTGTGAGCATCTAGTTGAACCCATCGTCTCTGGTTACTCCTCTATTCTCGTAGGCCTTTTCTCTCCGTTTTTGTCACCCGCCCCCACACACGCTTTCTCTTCCACATCTCCAATTAACCCTTTCTCTCCCTCTCTCATAGGTGGGTGATATACAATGATCAGAAGGTTTGCGCCTCAGAGAAGCCTCCTAAGGACCTGGGTTATATCTACTTCTATCGGCGTGTACAGAGTTAATTGATGCCCCCACCCGCACTCCCTCTTCCTGCTCTTTGCGGTCTCTGCAGCCACCCCTAGAGCGCAGTCTGGGGTGTGAATCTGAGGACACACTTTATTGCTCATTCTGGTTTCGAGGCTGGGGGGGGCGACTTTATCTGTGGTGAATTACAAGATATTCCTCCAAATCCTCCCTGTTTTGCATCTCACAGACCCTGTACTCCAACACAGCCCTTTGGCCACTGACCGCAGGGGAGGGTCCCACTGAACCACTGGGGAATGGTGTCAGGATGTGTGGCCAGCGAACAAGCTCACTGAGCGATACCACCAAGTCTCCAAAGCACCCGATCAATAAAGGATTCTCCTGAAAGTAATGGGCTCAGTGAGATGCATCATATGGTATTATATACATGCGTGATGTGTGATACATGGTTATATAAACACGGAGAGTGACATGTGCAGCAGTATGATACAGGATTATATACACACAGTGACATGTGGGGTGTGATACAGGATTGTATACACGGAGAGTGACATGTGCAGCAGCATGATACAGGATTATATACACGCTGAGTGACGTGTGGGGTGTGATACAGGATTGTATACACGCGGAGTGACGTGTGGGGTGTGATACAGGATTGTATACACACGGAGAGTGACGTGTGCAGCAGTATGATACAGGATTGTATACACACGGAGAGTGACGTGTGCAGCAGTATGATACAGGATTATAGACATACAGAGAGTGGGGTGAGATACAGGATTATATATTAATTTATTATCCACTAATTTCTGAAAGGCATTTTTTGTCTTCAAGGAGCATCACCATAAACTGGTGTAACCCTAAAGGGATATAAATGGCTGACTTGGACAGTTCCGTAAGGGTTATCTTTCAGAGACATCAAGGGTAGACAGAGCTGATGCAACCGGTCTGACAATTCTACCATCTTAGGTATAGGATAGGCATCCGTTTTCGTTAAATTTGCAGTAGTCCACACTGAATTGTGTAGTACCTCATTTCTTGGGAACCAGTACTACTGGAGAGGCCCAAATACTACTAGGGGGCTTCAACACCTGTAGCTGGAGCATCTCTTCCAGTTCCTTACAAATGGTCTTGGGTACGCTATAGGCGGACTGTTTTAATTGAGGGCTATCTGTGGTTAGCACATCGTGTAGCTAAGGGAGTGCATCCTGGCTATATTCATTTTTTCAACTAACTTGTTTATTTGTTAGATTTGTTGAAGAAATAACAAATTCAGCCGCTAGTAAGGATGCAGCATCCACAAGCAAGTTGGGAAGTAGCCTTTCTTTTTAACTTGTTGATGTGAGCTGTTCTATGTATGTGGCAATCGACAATCTACTTCTGTTCTATAAGCGGTTTTCCCGATCATCTTACCACTCTGTAGGGCCCTTACCAGGTGCTTGCAACTTGTTCTGGGGATGAGAAAGTAGCAGGAGGAAGATCTGTTAGTCTTACTCCCTATAGTGGGTACCTTCATCATACCGCTGTTTGTTTTCAATGGGCTACCTGTAAGTGATCTTGCACTAAAACAGCAACGGTTGATAATCGTTCACGGAAGACTAGCACATAGGACACTTTCCTCACGTTCTCAGGCCTCTCGAATGACATCTAATGAAGCGCTCAATTTCTTTCTAAACAGAAGCTCTAATGGGGAGAACCTTGTGGACTCCTGATGGACCTCGCTATACGCGACCGTAGTTGGGGCAACAATTTCTCTCAATCTCGCTCCTGCTCTACAGTTTGAGAGTCCCATTGGACCATTCACATGAGCCATTTATTTTGAGGATGGTAAGACGACAAACACAGGTGTCAGATACCGCAGATGAGCTGTGAGATAATCTGAGTTCCCTGATTGGACATTATCTCTCTCAGGAACCCCCACTCTGCCATGGTGATTCTTTCCAGGTCTACAGCTTCTGGATAGCTGGTAGCATAAATCACTACGGTAAGTATATACATATTTCCCTATTCGGCTGCGCCGAGCCATGGTACCCATAATATCGATGGCTACCCACTGTAACGGAGTATCTATGATTGAGCAACCCCTGCTTCCAGAGAATCTCTCTGCACAGTTTTGGATCTATGCAATCCAGTTACCTAAATAATATGTTGACCTGCTGGGTCCAGGTTGTGCCCAGTGTGGTGGAGCTTCATCCGCACTTCCTGGGACACTCCACTGAAGGGGCGAACATGGTCCCCTGTCTCCTGCCAAGTAGCCGGTATGCTGGGGGTACTGTGGTCGGGATTCTCCTCGGTGCAGCTGATGGGGTGGATCAGATTGGACAGCCCCCTTGTTCCCTGAGCTGCTAGGGTACAGAGATCTTGGTCCCCCCAGGTTTCCTTTTACCAATTTGCTAACTACCTGGCATCTCGAACCTTGATTCATTCTTGGTGCTCGAAATCAGCCATCCTGATTGTGGGAGATGGCATCGCACTGCTACCACCAGCTTGTTAAGATCTGTGCTTCGTGGGCTTGAAAAGGAACAGCTATACCAAGTCCTATCGCCAGATCAACACAGTTCTTCCAAAAACCTCGGGACAAGTTGCAAAATTTCAGGCAACGAAACCCACCACCACCCACCATCTGTCGCCAGAAAGAGCACAATCTTTATTTCTTGGGAGGTGTTAGCCTGCCCTCGGTTATCCGATCTTTGGTCGTATGGATTGGGACTTGAATTGGGTATTTGACCGGGCTGTTAAGGATGAGCTAGCCAAATAAGGTGTGGAACCCAATAATGTAATCGGGAAAATTGGAAATGTATTAATGCAAAAATAGAGGACATCTCTTATTCTCCAGAAATGAAAAGATTAAGGAAAAAATATAAATATATTCCCTTATTCAGCACATGATCGCCAAATCACATGACCATTAAATATGTCAGGAAATGGTTGCCAAAGAAAAATGGCACACCATGACAAAAAATAATATTTCTAGATATGTTTATAGTACCTGACAATAACAATACAGCTGTACATCAACTGCAAAAAAAATCCCCATAAATGTAATGTGCAAGTCGGCACTGCTAAGGGCCCAGAATCCTCGAGGGGATACCTTCTGTCTGGAGGGCTCCATTAATTGGATACCCCAAACTTTGCTAGGCTTCCTGTTGGAAATAGAAAAGAAGGTTTGTTGTTTCTTATAGTTGCTTGTCATATGTATATTAGTAGAAACATTCTTGTTGAGGCTGGTGGAAAAAAATGTATTTAAAAAAACAAACAAAAAAACACCCTCATATACTAGTATCGATATTCCTAGCATTTACCAAAGCATAGTAATAAAAACATTTAAATCAAATCATTGCCAATCCTTAGTACTAAACATAATGTTTCACAGTACTTTCTACAATCCACGATCGATACCATAGGCTTCAGACTGTATAACCCCAATCGGTTATAAACTATATATGTTGACCATTATGATTATTGTTTTCGGAAACAGCGGTGTAGAATTCATTTAGAAGAAATATAAAGCACTTTCCGATTCCAGGATCGGCACGATTGCCTGACGACCGTTTTTCCACAATAAACAGCAGCTTTCTCCAAGGCTCCTTTCAGCACTCTTATTTGTTTGCACATAATTCACAACTTTGAAACATTATGTTTATTCCTAAGAATTGGCAATTGTATGCTTTGAAATGTTTTTATTATTATGCTTTGATAAATCCCAGGAATATACGTGTATATGAGGATTTTTTTACTACACAATTTTCACCAGTGATTTTTTTTTTTTTTACAGTTGCTTGTCATATGTATATTAGTAGAAACATTCTTGCCGAGGATTCTTCTATTTACAGTAGGAATCCTAGCAAGATTTGGAGTATCCAATTAGTGGAGCCTTCTAGACAGGAGGTATCCCCTCGAGAATCTTGTTGTGATTTCTGGAGTATAAAGAATCCAGACCATTTTTTTCAGTATTTTCCTGACATATACTGTATATTGGTTGCCTTATTATGATTTGGTGATCGTGTGGTGAAGTGAATATGTTTCTATTTTTTCATTTATACAGAATAAGATATGTCCTTCTCTGTTTCCTTATAGGATGCCTTTGCATTTTAAACAATTATTGGCATTTTTTTGTTTTTGTATTCATACATTTCCAGTTCGTAACATGGTAAGTGTGGTTGAAAAAAGACTTTTAATTCCATCAACTTAAACCTTATTTTTCTGCTTATTATGTCTGGCCGACCCTTACCCTCTCCCTTAGGGCAACCATGCCTTTATTGAGTCGATGAGAAGATGGTTGGGGAGTGATGCATGGTCCAGGATGGGGGGGGGTATTTTTTTAGCTGGCCAACTTCCATAATATTATTATTATTAACAACTAGGGCTTCAGACAGGGTTCATGGGGGTCCTGGACTGATTGACAGGTTCAAGCACATACAAAGTGATGGTTAACCGCATGTCAATGGATAAAAGAGATATCATTACAACATACTTGACATCATTTGTCTGTTGTAATAAAATGTTTTGCTTAGTTAACTATGCTTTGTCTCAGTTAGCGCACCAGCCAGCCCGATCCAAGGCTGTGGAGACTAAAGCGGGGATACAAGTTCGCGCTAGCTCTCCATACCAGGAATGTAGTGGGTATCACGGTTGGATACTGGAAGTGTCTACTGCTCGTGTCCCAAGTGGTTATTATGCTTCCTATGTACCTAACAGATCCCCTAACACATTATACACATGAATTAAAATAAAAAAAGGAGAAGTGGGAGATAGGGCTCCAGTGGGCGATCCACTTATTGGCATAGTCTTAATCGTGCTTTAGGGTGAGGGCGACCACCTGGGTAGTGATTATATGCAAGTAACCACTTTTGGGTAACACTCCCCATGGAACCAGAACCAGAAATGTTTTGGATGGTTGTTGGAACAAGTAGCTGGGAAATAGTCATCTAAGCAGATACCAAGAAGAAGGGTAGGGGAAGACACCGGGCACCTCCTCCTAGTGCAATATGAACACTTGATGATTACGATATCAAATAAAGTATATGGTATGGCACTCACATGGAATGACCTCAAAGGAGTGAGGTATCTTAATAGCTCCATTGGAATACCTCTGGTCCAATACACCTCAATTCCCAAGTTGTGGTTGTGGTCAACATGGAGTTCACCTTGAAGTGGTATTTCAGGCACATATACAGATTTTACCACTGAACGGTATATATTATACCACACATATAGACTATAGAGTTAGAGAAGAGCTCAATGCTGATGATAGACATCTAGTTCCTTGTATCCATCATAGATAGTGCAGAAGATGGTAAACCAAACACACTGACACACATGTTACCATCAATTTATTGTACAAACAACCCAAATGTGTGATACAGGTACAAAAAGTATTAAAAAGTTAGTTCTTACATTTTGTGGATAGCGCCCATCCACTGGTACAAATTTCACAAATGGTAAAAAAAACCCACCGCAAATAAAGCAATATCATACACGTTTTGCCCACTGCAGGGGCTTCCTCAGTGATAAAACACACAAAAAGAAAAAAATTAGTACAGTTCTATATGTCCACTGTACAGTCCTTACCATATAGGGGTTACATCGCTCTTTATATTCCCTGCAATGGGGCCAGGTTCTCTCCTGTCACAAATGACTTCCCCAAGATGGTGTCACGCAACGTGATCACATTACCGCGCTAGTCACATGACCTAACACATGTTCGTGACGTCACAGTGCCAACGCTCTCTAGCCTCCCATATCCTTCTAAGCAATATTAAGAAAAAGGTTCAATGATGAGTGAGCCCTCTAGTGGCCACATACATACATGGTGTGTTATTCTAGATCTTGCCACATTTACTTCTAATGACATAAAAATAGATACAAGTAGATGGAGAAGGCGACCACTACGCTGGTGGAGATCCCTACAATCCCGCACAACTTGCGCTTCATATCTACAAACTGCGGAAGTACACATCAACACAAAACTCAAATACACAATTCACAGTTCAAGACCCGTAGCACTTTGAAAAAATCGCCTATAAAAAATTACGCAAAAGATATGCAATTAACGGCCACACCACGCACAGCGAAAAACACGCAAAACACACAAAATACAAACTAAAAGAAAAAAAATATACACACACAGCAAGGGGGGACAGCCAGGACGTCTGGGAATGAGGTTACGCGCCAATTTAAATACAATTTAAAGCTTTTCGTCACTTGAAAATCCCCTAAGCGAGAGAAAAAATGGCAGCCGCAAAAAACAAAAACGAGGCTACACGACCCCTAAGCACGCAAAACACTGCCACCCACATACGCCTTTTACACAGACGCATACGAGGTACAACATACACTATTAGGAAGGACGCCAAATGCTCCACACCCGCGTAACACATACACAATTGCCGCCATTTTACATGAACTGCAAACTAATAAAATCACCATTACACAATGTGGAAGTTACCAGCTACCCTAACTGCTTCCCCACGCGCACGCAGCCTATTTACACTACACACTGCGCACATTGCTGACACTTACACCTCAGGTCACCAACAGTGCAAACCTACATTGTATGCTGCAGGAACATCAGAACAGATTGTCAGCTCTTCAGCACAATGCTTCCTGCAGATATTACTTACAAATAGGTCAAGTACATTAATTTATAAATTTACAAATTAATTAATTAACATTACAAAATACAAAATACATAGACAGAAAAAACAACCAAAAAAAACAAACAGAATCACAACATCGCGCGCTTCACAAGGAGCGTCAACGGTGTTTAGAGGAGCACAACTACACCAGGGGAGAGGCTCTCAATGCGCACCAAAAGGCCATTGGCGCAAACCTTGCAATGAGCGCCAAAGGAGCTCTGATAACCAAAAATACACCAACCAAGAGGTTTGCAATGAGCGCCGAAGGTACTCACACAACCAAAATACTTACTGTAGCGGAACCCATCACTGTTTTACCCTGTTTTATGATTATTATGGTTAAAATATGATCCTACTATATGTATGTTGGTTGATGCTCTGCAGAATTTTGTCCCAGACATTTGCAGCTACTTGGCATGGGAGATAATCCTGTTACAGCGACTCCGCATAAAGGAAGTCTATTGTATACAGTGTTTTCATTCTCAGATAAGAACAAAGAAGTGTAATTGAATCAATGTCTGATTGTATCAAAGTTGCCAGAGAGGTGTGACCCACCTATTGTTCTCTTTATGTGTATTGTGCGGCCAAATATGGGCATGTGTATTACCTGTGGCCAAAGAGATGTATATATATTTCTGTAAAGGTAAATAAAGTCAGTATTCATTTGACTCCCAAATTGTGTGTCGTCCAATATGGGAGGTCGGGAATGGTGAGACTGTAGTGCTTCTTGGATATTTTACTGTATACCAGCGGAGATATTGGACTGCGTGTTCCAGCTCCGTTACATTTGGTGGCAAGTGTCGGAATTGTTCCCACGGTCAGAAGGACAGCTACAGGAGACACCATTCCGTGGAGTACAAATTGAGGGCAACGCTAGTATCCGTACAGCGCCCCTGGCTACAGCAGGATTGAACCGGCTAGTTTTCAGACAGCGTTCCATCATGAGGAGGAGGAGGCGGCCGCGGACTACAGGGATGCAGACAGAAAGGAACTCATGGTTACAGTACCTCTTATTACCCCACAGAGTGAGTTTCAAAGAGAACTCCAAAGCAGACTGGCCTTTTTCCCAGGTACGCTTCCCATGAAAACCTTGGAATGGTTAATGACAGATGTCCACAAATCCATAATGGAAAAGCAGCGGGCATGGGAGCGGTCCATCTTGGGAGCTGCTAACCCACCTCCCACCATTAACCCCCCCCAGCACTGCGTCCGGGTGGTGGGAACTACCAAACCCCTGCACGGTACATCAGGTGCCACACGTGTAACCAGCAGGGTCACATGCAGAGAGACTGTCCCAGAAACAGAAACCGCTACACGTGGAATACTCAAACTAATTCCCCCCCCCAGCAGCAGTGTGTACCCCAGGGGGCCGAAGGTGTCGTCCTTCCCCCCCAGCGGCAGTGTGTACCCCAGGGAGCTGAAGGTGTCGTCCTTCTTCCCCAGCGACAGTGTGTACCCCAGGGAGCTGAAGGTGTCGTCCTTCCTCCCCAGCGACAGTGTGTACCCCAGGGAGCTGAAGGTGTCGTCCTTCCTCCCCAGCAGCAGTGTGTACCCCAGGGGGCCGAAGGTGTCGTCCTTCCCCCCCAGCGGCAGTGTGTTCCCCAGGGAGCCGAAGGTGTCGTCCTTCCTCCCCAGCGGCAGTGTGTACCCCAGGGAGCCGAAGGTGTCGTCCTTCCTCCCCAGCAGCAGTGTGTACCCCAGGGGGCCGAAGGTGTCGTCCTTCCTCCCCAGCGGCAGTGTGTACCCCAGGGAGCTGAAGGTGTCGTCCTTCCCTCCCAGCGGCCGCATGAACCCCAGGGGGCAGAAGGTGTCGGCCTTCCCCCCCAGCGGCAGTGTGAACCACAGGGGGCAGAAGGTGTCGTCCTTCCTCCCCAGCGACAGCTTACCCTAACCAGGGGAGACACCAATCTCCCAGACGGCGCAGATGGGACCGTGGTCTCTGCGCCCACAGCCTGTCCAGATCCCCAACTACCGTCACTGGGACAACCGGAGGAGGCGGTAAGTACAAATTCCCCTCCCCAGTTAACTTCTAATGTGGCCCCAGGGTTAACAGAGGAAATATTAACCCCCACTGACCCCCACCTTTCCCTGGCTACTGAGCCGGAATATGTCCCAAGTGCCCCAGCAGAAGAGCTGACAGTGGGGCAAAGTGCAGTCGGCCTCTGCCCTCCCTTTGTCCCTTGTACAGAGCAGGATGTCCTGCAGGTTATACCAGCAGAAGAGCTGGCATCAGGGCAGAGTGCCGCTGGCCTCTGACCCTCAAGTCCCCTCAGCGTGTTGCCCCATCACCCCAGCGAAATACCCAGGTGCCTGGTTAGACTTCCCCCCAAAGGGGAGATGTGTGACGAAGTGCCCTTCGCCACTTTGGCTTGGAGAGGACTGTTTGCCAGCCTCCTGCCCTGCGACTATGGCCCTGGTACATATTGCCCTTTGGAACCAGTGTTCGGCCATACCAGAGTGTATGTCACTCATTCTGGCCCTTTACATACAGGGGGGTCATTCGGTACTTGCCCTGTGTGAACGATGATACCCCAGATAACTGTGCCATGAAGCCCATTCATATAATGAAAGACTATGGGAAAGACTTTAGCTACATGGCAATTGAACTGTGTGAAGAGGATCTGAGCGCTATTCGGTAGTTTTGTGCGCTCAGATCCCAGCTATCTGGGGATATGTGAAATGTGAGTAAATGTGAATTGCAGTAATGCTGATGGGTTGTCAAACTAGAGAATTGACCAACAAATACTTTTGTCCGGACATCCCCAGGCCGATCCGTTGGGATCAGACCGTGTATGCCGGCTTATGGTCACGGGGGAGGTGTGTAGCGGAACCCATCACTGTTTTACCCTGTTTTATGATTATTATGGTTAAAATATGATCCTACTATATGTATGTTGGTTGATGCTCTGCAGAATATTGTCCCAGACATTTGCAGCTACTTGGCATGGGAGATAATCCTGTTACAGCGACTCCGCATAAGATAAAGGAAGTCTATTGTATACAGTGTTTTCATTCTCAGATAAGAACAAAGAAGTGTAATTGAATCAATGTCTGATTGTATCAAAGTTGCCAGAGAGGTGTGACCCACCTATTGTTCTCTTTATGTGTATTGTGCGGCCAAATATGGGCATGTGTATTACCTGTGGCCAAAGAGATGTATATATATTTCTGTAAAGGTAAAAAAAGTCAGTATTCATTTGACTCCCAAATTGTGTGTCGTCCAATATGGGAGGTCGGGAATGGTGAGACTGTAGTGCTTCTTGGATATTTTACCGTATACCAGCGGAGATATTGGACTGCGTGTTCCAGCTCCGTTACACTTACTTTGTACCAAACAACATTACCTGCCTTACAATTCTATTCAAGTCGCTAGTAATATATACCGTTCAGTGGTAACATCAGTATATGTGCCTGAAATACCACTTCAAGGCGAACTCCATGTTGACCACAACCACAAGTTGGGATTGAGGTGTACTGGACCAGAGGTATCCCATTGGACCATATTAAGATACCTCACTCCTTTGAGGTCATTACATGTGCGTGCCATACAGTATACTGTATTGGTTTTTGTGATCATCACGTGTTCATATTGCACTAGGAGGAGGTTGTCATGAATCAGCCAGTGACCATATTGTGTTTGGACAAAGTTCATGGCTCATGCTGTGGAATAAAAGGTTTGGGGCCCACTTGTTATGGATATATTGTTATGTTGTGGTCTAGGGGATAAAGTATTATAAGTTTATCCCTTAGCATATTCCCATACCTCCCATGTTTAGGCTCACTGTAATGGGTATCCTGTGAGGGATCTAATGGGATATATTGGTTGTATGTGGGTGAAACATTGGGTGTTATATTTGTAAATATGAATGTATGTTATTCTATTAGTATGTTATTATATTGTAGAGGGGAAGCCGTTGAATACAGCCAAACCTCCTTTGTTCCCAAAGGCCTGTTAATCCCATTAGCTAAGTGTCCAGCAGAGTACTAACAATGGGGAGCTCACATCTGGAGAGCAGACAGGCAGGCACCCAGAAACAATGGGATGGCCTGATGCTTCTCAGCCTTCATAGCATGGGCACAGGAGAACCAAGGTATGCTTTGCCCTGGAGATTCAGAGCCCAAATGAATTAGTTGGCCTCACCTAGTGGGTGGACCTGGGGAGGAGTCTCATGGTTCCCACGTAGGGACCCTGCCTGATTGGCCAATGGCAGTTAGTGGCTGACTAAAGGTAGCACCTCCTGGTAATGTTGTATGCCTGTTTAAAAGATGTTGTTTTCCAAATAAAGTTGTTCATAATTTTCATCAAGACTTTGTGTGCAGGTGTATTAATGACCCAGGGGCATATGCTGGTAGAGGAGATCGTTCTGACTCCCTTCCAGGTTTCCCAGGCACACTACCATGAGCTGGGACTTATGCTCTTACATCTACAAAGACTGTCCATTGGTCTGGAGCCACCCAAACTTAGGTCTAAAACCTACAGGAGATAAGAGGACTAGGATTCTCTATACTCCATCATCATTGTAGGTTGTGACAATTGGCTGGCAGAGGTGGGATGCTCAGAGAAATGGAACAGCAATATGAGGAAGATATTACCAAAGAAGCAAAAAGACGGTTTAAAGAAGCCAGACACCTTTTTCCAGAAAAGTTAACAGCACAAGATGTGGGCTGCGTGCTTGACCAGATGTTCCAGAGAATATGCAAAACAACGCATGTGGGTAAGCAAAATGGAGGCGACCACATATACAAGGCCGTGCCCTGGGCTGTCCGAGGCCCAGAAAGCAGAACTGGCTCAGAGTTGCCTAGAGGAGCTCTCTGAGTGGGATGTGTCAGAGGATCAGGAGGAGGGGGTAAACCCTGCCCATGTACCACCTTCTTGGAATGGAGACTGTTTTCCCCTAAAAAATGCAGAGACTGTAACGGAGCAGGAACACGCAGTCCAAAATCTCCGCTGGTATACGATAAAATACCCACGAGGCACTACAGTTTCACCATCCCCGACCTCCCATATTGGACGACACACAATTTGGGAGTCAAATGAATGCTGACTTTATTTTGTTATTGCAGAACTATATATACATCTCTTTGGCCACATGCAATACACATGCCCATATTTGGCTACACACAATACACACAAAGAGAACAATAGGGGGGTCACACCTCCCTGGCAACTTTGATACAATCAGACACTGATTCAATTACACCTCTTTGTTCTTATCAGAGAATTAAAACACTTTGGAAAATGCAAGGATCCTTTACAACTTTCTTATCTCTTGAATCTCTGTAATAGGATTATCTATTAGCCTAGGTCTGCAAAAGTCTGGCTAATATTCTGCAGAGCATCAACCAGCATACATATTGTAGGATCATATTTTAACCAAGAATAATCATAAAACAGGGTAAAACAGTGATGGGTTCCGCTACACACCTCCCCCGTGACCATAAGCCGGCATACACGGTCTGATCCCAACGGATCGGCCTGGGGATGTCCGGACAAAAGTATTTGTTGGTCAATTCTCTAGTTTGACAACCCATCAGCATTACTGCAATTCACATTTACTCACATTTCCCATATCCCCAGATAGCTGGGATCTGAGCGCACAAAACCACTGAATAGCGCTCAGATCCTCTTCACACAGTTCAATTGCCATGTAGCTAAAGTCTTTCCCATAGTCTTTCATTATATGAATGGGCTTCATGGCACAGTTATCTGGGGTATCATGGTTCACACAGGGCAAGTACAGAATGACCCCCCTGTATGTAAAAGGCCAGAATGAGTGACTTACACTCTGGTATGGCCGAACACTGGTTCCAAAGGGCAATATGTACCAGGGCCATAGTCGCAGGGCAGGAGGCTGGCAAACAGTCCTCTCCAAGCCAAGGTGGCGAAGGGCACTTCGTCACACATCTCTCCTTTGGGGGGAAGTCTAACCAGGTACCTGGATATTTTGCTGTGGTGAGGGGGCAACACGCTGAGGGGACTTGAGGGGCAGAGGCCAGCGGCACTCTGCCCTGATGCCAGCTCTTCTGCTGGTATAACCTGCAGGACATCCTGCTCTGTACAAGGGACAAAGGGAGGGCAGAGGCCGACTGCACTCTGCCCCGCTGTCAGCTCTTCTGCTGGGGTACTTGGGACATATTTCGGCTCAGTAGCCAGGGAAACGTGGGGGTCAGTGGGGGTTAACATTTCCTCTGTTAACCCTGGGGCCACATTAGAAGTTAGCTGGGGAGGGGAATTTGTACTTACCCCCTCCTCCGGTTGTCCCAGTGACGGTAGTTGGGGATCTGGACAAGCTGTGGGCGCAGAGACCACGGTCCCATCTGCGCCGTCTGGGAGATTGGTGTCTCCCCTGGTTAGGGTAAACTGTCGCTGGGGGGGAAGGACGACACCTTCTGCTACCTGGGGTACACACTGCCGCTGAGGGGGAAGGACGACACCTTCTGCCCCCTGGGGTTCACACTGGCGCTGAGGGGGAAGGACGACACCTTCTGCCCCCTGGGGTTCACACTGCCGCTGGGGGGAAAGGACGACACCTTCTGCCCCCTGGGGTTCACACTGCCGCTGGGGAGGAAGGACGACACCTTCTGCCCCCTGGGGTTCACACTGCCGCTGGGGGGGAAGGCCGACACCTTCAGCTCCCTGGGGTACACACTGCCGCTGGGAAGGAAGGACGACACCTTCAGCTCCCTGGGGTACACACTGCCGCTGAGGGGGAAGGACGACACCTTCTGCCCCCTGGGGTTCACACTGCCGCTGGGGGGAAAGGACGACACCTTCTGCCCCCTGGGGTTCACACTGCCGCTGAGGGGGAAGGACGACACCTTCTGCTCCCTGGGGTACACACTGCTGCTGGGGGGAAAGGATGACACCTTCGGCCCCCTGGGGTACACACTGCCGCTGGGAAAGAAGGACGACACCTTCGGCTCCCTGGGGTACCCACTGCCGCTGTGGAGGAAGGTCGACACCTTCTGCTCCCTGAGGTACACACTGCCGCTGGGGGGGAAGGACGACACCTCCTGCCCCCTGGGGTTCACACTGCCGCTGAGGGGGAAGGACGACACCTTCTGCCCCCTGGAGGGCCGGTAGAGAGACCTCGGTCCCATCTCTACCTGCCATCTGGAGGTCATCCCAGGACCAGTCAATGAAGTCTGGTTCTGCTTGTCGAGTAGGTTGGGGCTGCACAAGGCTGAGCAGGTGTTGGTAGTCCTGCTCCAGCTCCCACTCTCTCGTTACCAGGTGGGTCATGTCTTTGCTCACCTCGCCTTCATCATCCCAGACATACATGCCCATCCGGTAGTCGTAGATGTCCCAAAACCTAGACCCCTCCGTGCTGCCAAGATCAATATCGTCCTCCAAGGCATCCCATAATAAACCCGGGCCATCATAATCATCCCCCTCCGGTAAGTCGTGTTCAGCCGTCCAGGGGGTAAGTCGAACGGTATACCACCAGAGGGCCTGGTATGCGTTGTCTAGCCAGATCTCTCGCCATACCAGGGTCTCTAGTCTTGTCACCCACTCATCCAGGGGCTGCTCTCCCAATAGATACATCCGCATCGCCACACGCTTCTGTAGCCGCTGCTCATCACTGGGGAGACTCTCACCTCGCCGCCATTGGGCATCTTGCAGGGCATCATACCAGAGTTCCTTTCTGTCTGTTTCACTGTAGTCTGCGGCCTCCTTCTCATCCTCATCATGGAACGCTGTCCGAAAACTAGCCGGTTCCATCCTGCTGTAGCCAGGGGCGCTGTACGGATACTAGCGTTGCCCTCAATCTGTACTCCACGGAATGGTGTCTCCTGTAGCTGTCCTTCTGACCGTGGGAACAATTCCACCACTTGCCAACAAATGTAACGGAGCAGGAACACGCAGTCCAAAATCTCCGCTGGTATACGATAAAATACCCACGAGGCACTACAGTTTCACCATCCCCGACCTCCCATATTGGACGACACACAATTTGGGAGTCAAATGAATGCTGACTTTATTTTGTTATTGCAGAACTATATATACATCTCTTTGGCCACAGGCAATACACATGCCCATATTTGGCTACACACAATACACACAAAGAGAACAATAGGGGGGTCACACCTCCCTGGCAACTTTGATACAATCAGACACTGATTCAATTACACCTCTTTGTTCTTATCAGAGAATTAAAACACTTTGGAAAATGCAAGGATCCTTTACAACTTTCTTATCTCTTGAATCTCTGTAATAGGATTATCTATTAGCCTAGGTCTGCAAAAGTCTGGCTAATATTCTGCAGAGCATCAACCAGCATACATATTGTAGGATCATATTTTAACCAAGAATAATCATAAAACAGGGTAAAACAGTGATGGGTTCCGCTACAGAGACTGTGTCAGAGCCTAGAAGGGATGGTAAAGTCAGCTTGGGACCAAATCACCAGCTCCAAGAGCCAGAGACCCAGGTCTCTGGTCAGTGTGTGACGTGTATATTGTGTCCTCTTCTCAGTGTGTGAGGTGTATTGTGTCCTCTGGTCAGTGTATGAGATGTATTGTGATCTCTGGTCAGTGTGTGAGGTGTGTTGTGGTCTCTGGTCAGTGTGTGAGGTGTATTGTGGTCTCTGGTCAGTGTGTGAGGTGTGTATTGTGTCCTCTGGTCAGTGTGTGAGGTGTATTGTGATCTCTGGTCAGTGTGTGAGGTGTATTGTGATCTCTGGTCAGTGTGTGAGGTGTATTGTGTCCTCTGGTCAGTGTGTGAGGTGTATTGTGATCTCTGGTCAGTGTGTGAGGTGTATTGAGTCCTCTTGTCAGTGTTTGAGGTGTATTGTGGTCTCTGATTAGTGTGTGAGGGGTATTGTGATCTCTGGTCAGTGTGTGAGGTGTGTATTGTGTCCTCTGGTCAGTGTGTGAGGTGTATTGTGATCTCTGTTCGGTGTGTGAGGTGTATTGTGTCCTCTGGTCAGTGTGTGAGGTGTATTGTGTCCTCAGGTCAGTGTGTGAGGTGTAGTGTGATCTCTGGTCAGTGTGTGAGGTGTATTGTGATCTCTGGTCAGTGTGTGAGGTATATTGTGATCTCTGGTCAGTGTGTGAGGTGTGTATTGTGTCCTCTGGTCAGTGTGTGAGGTGTATTGTGATCTCTGTTCAGTGTGTGAGGTGTATTGTGTCCTCTGGTCAGTGTGTGAGGTGTATTGTGTCCTCTGGTCAGTGTGTGAGGTGTAGTGTGATCTCTGGTCAGTGTGTGAGGTGTATTGTGTCCTCTGGTCAGTGTGTGAGGTGTATTGTGTCCTCTTCTCAGTGTGTGAGGTGTATTGTGATCTCTGGTCAGTGTATGAGGTGTATTGAGTCCTCTTGTCAGTGTTTGAGGTGTATTGTGGTCTCTGATTAGTGTGTGAGGGGTATTGTGTCCTCTGGTCAGTGTGTGAGGTGTATTGTGATCTCTGTTCAGTGTGTGAGGTGTATTGTGTCCTCTGGTCAGTGTGTGAGGTGTATTGTGTCCTCTGGTCAGTGTGTGAGGTGTAGTGTGATCTCTGGTCAGTGTGTGAGGTGTATTGTGTCCTCTGGTCAGTGTGTGAGGTGTATTGTGTCCTCTGGTCAGTGTGTGAGGTGTATTGTGTCTTCTGGTCAGTGTGTGAGGTGTGTATTGTGATCTCTGGTCAGTGTGTGAGGTGTATTGTGTCCTCTGGTCAGTGTGTGAGGTGTATTGTGATCTCTGGTCAGTGTGTGGGGTGTATTGTGTCCTCTGGTCAGTGTGTGAGGTGTATTGTGTCCTCTGGTCAGTGTATGAGGTGTATTGTGTCCTCTGGTCAGTGTGTGAGGTGTATTGAGTCCTCTGGTCAGTGTGTTAGGTGTATTGTGATCTCTGGTCAGTATGTGAGGTGTATTGTGTCCTCTGGTCAGTATGTGAGGTGTATTGTGTACTCTGGTCAGCGTGTTAGGTGTATTGTGATCTCTGGTCAGTATGTGAGGAGTATTGTGTCCTCTGGTCAGTGTGTGAGGTGTATTGTGATCTCTGGTCAGTGTGTGAGGTGTATTGTGTCCTCTGGTCAGTGTGTGAGGTGTATTGTGGTCTCTGGTCAGTGTGTGACGTGTATATTGTGTCCTCTTCTCAGTGTGTGAGGTGTATTGTGTCCTCTGGTCAGTGTATGAGATGTATTGTGATCTCTGGTCAGTGTGTGAGGTGTGTTGTGGTCTCTGGTCAGTGTGTGAGGTGTATTGTGGTCTCTGGTCAGTGTGTGAGGTGTGTATTGTGTCCTCTGGTCAGTGTGTGAGGTGTATTGTGATCTCTGGTCAGTATGTGAGGTGTATTGTGATCTCTGGTCAGTGTGTGAGGTGTATTGTGTCCTCTGGTCAGTGTGTGAGGTGTATTGTGATCTCTGGTCAGTGTGTGAGGTGTATTGAGTCCTCTTGTCAGTGTTTGAGGTGTATTGTGGTCTCTGATTAGTGTGTGAGGGGTATTGTGATCTCTGGTCAGTGTGTGAGGTGTGTATTGTGTCCTCTGGTCAGTGTGTGAGGTGTATTGTGATCTCTGTTCAGTGTGTGAGGTGTATTGTGTCCTCTGGTCAGTGTGTGAGGTGTATTGTGTCCTCTGGTCAGTGTGTGAGGTGTAGTGTGATCTCTGGTCAGTGTGTGAGGTGTATTGTGATCTCTGGTCAGTGTGTGAGGTGTATTGTGATCTCTGGTCAGTGTGTGAGGTGTGTATTGTGTCCTCTGGTCAGTGTGTGAGGTGTATTGTGATCTCTGTTCAGTGTGTGAGGTGTATTGTGTCCTCTGGTCAGTGTGTGAGGTGTATTGTGTCCTCTGGTCAGTGTGTGATGTGTATTGTGTCCTCTGGTCAGTGTGTGAGGTGTATTGTGTCCTCTGGTCAGTGTGTGAGGTGTATTGTGTCTTCTGGTCAGTGTGTGAGGTGTGTATTGTGATCTCTGGTCAGTGTGTGAGGTGTATTGTGTCCTCTGGTCAGTGTGTGAGGTGTATTGTGTCCTCTGGTCAGTATGTGAGGTGTACTTAGGAGGACTTATGCTCTTACATCTACAAAGACTGTCCATTGGTCTGGAGCCACCCAAACTTAGGTCTAAAACCTACAGGAGATAAGAGGACTAGGATTCTCTATACTCCATCATCATTGTAGGTTGTGACAATTGGCTGGTAGAGGTGGGATGCTCAGAGAAATGGAACAGCAATATGAGGAAGATATTACCAAAGAAGCAAAAAGACGGTTTAAAGAAGCCAGACACCTTTTTCCAGAAAAGTTAACAGCACAAGATGTGGGCTGCGTGCTTGACCAGATGTTCCAGAGAATATGCAAAAAAACGCATGTGGGTAAGCAAAATGGAGGCGACCACATATACAAGGCCGTGCCCTGGGCTGTCTGAGGCCCAGAAAGCAGAACTGGCTCAGAGTTGCCTAGAGGAGCTCTCTGAGTGGGATGTGTCAGAGGATCAGGAGGAGGGGTAAACCCTGCCCATGTACCACCTTCTTGGAATGGAGACTGTTTTCCCCTAAAAAATGCAGAGACTGTGTCAGAGCCTAGAAGGGATGGTAAAGTCAGCTTGGGACCAAATCACCAGCTCCAAGAGCCAGAGACCCAGGGGAATGTTCCCTGGGTGGGGTCAGATAACCCATGTTTGTCCCCTGATACCCCAAGAGACTTAATCCCAGAGGAAATGCTAGCCGAGCACAGTTTCTCCAAACGGGTCATGCCTGAGGTACCGGATGTGGAAAAGGTCTCACCTGAGGACCACCTTCCAGCACAAATCCTGGCAGAAACCCCAGTAACTGCTCAACAGGTAGGGCCAGATGAACTAAGTCTGCCCTCAGAAGTTCTAGGCAATGTGTATGGGCCAGAACTGCTCATGGAGGCAGGGGCTCAGGATTGCTATTTAAGAGACTGTGGGGAGGGAAAGGAACTGGTTCCTAGCTACAGGGAACCGGACCTCACACAGGAGGAGGCAGTTGCACCAGGGCTAAGGATAGCCGTGCCTGCCTGGGAGAAAGAGCCATGGGTGCATTGCGGCACCCCAAAGGATTGTGTATGTAGTGATGACTTGCCTGAGATGACCAGTGTCCAGGAGTCCAATACAAACTCTGGAGCAGACAAAGCTCAGAGGGCCCAGGAATTCACAAAGGATGAGGCCCAAGTTGCCAAGCAAAAGATAACAGAAGAAGAGGGTCAGCTGAGGGCCCCAAAGCACAGCCTGGGTGGGAACAGCGTAGTTCTCCAGGCTGCAACACAGACATACCCAGGGGAAGAAAACCAGGAGGGTCTGTCCAAAGATACAGATTTCCAGGAGCCAGAGCAAACGGAGCATCCAAGTCCGGACTCCATCAGGGACGCTGGAGTCAAGCGCAGACCGGTATGTACTTTACTGCAGTTATTGTGTTATTGGGCTCCCAACAATAATGATTTTGCTGAGAGAGGTACTGGACTGCCCCCTTGCAATCCCATAGGACCAGAGACTGTTTTAGAGACCCCACCCCAGCTGTGGGGACTGGCTGGAGGGAAAGGGGTTGCTATGGGACAGGAGTTGTTTTATGGGGCTCCCAAAAATACTGTTTTGCCTCAGAAGAGTGTATGGGTGCAACCCTCTGTGTCCCCAGTGACTTCCATGCTGCTGCCCAAGAAGAGAGAGGTGGGATTCTGGACTACTTGGGTAGGGGTTCAGGGCAAGAGCAATTTGCTCTATACAGTGGGAGCAAGGCCAAGGGCTGGGGGAGGTCTTTACTCTGCACCTTGGGACTGTGTGCACACCAACATGAACTTGCCTAGCATGCAGCGGGCCTGGCCAAACCAGCAGATTCATGACTATCAGCGTAGCTGGGAAAATCTTGGATGTTCCCCGCCACGCTTGGGGAAGGTTTGTCATGAATCAGCCAGTGGCCATATTGTGTTTGGACAAAGTTCATGGCTCATGCTGTGGAAGAAAAGGTTTGGGGCCCACTTGTTATGGATATATTGTTATGTTGTGGTCTAGGGGATAAAGTATTATAAGTTTATCCCTTAGCATATTCCCATACCTCCCATGTTTAGGCTCACTGTAATAAGTATCCTGTGAGGGATCTAATGGGATATATTGGTTGTATGTGGGTGAAACATTGGGTGTTATATTTGTAAATATGAATGTATGTTATTCTATTAGTATGTTATTATATTGTAGAGGGAAAGCCGTTGAATACAGCCAAACCTCCTTTGTTCCCAAAGGCCTGTTAATCCCATTAGCTAAGTGTCCAGCAGAGTACTAACAATGGGGAGCTTACAGCTGGAGAGCAGACAGGCAGGCACCCAGAAACAATGGGATGGCCTGAGGCTTCTCAGCCTTCATAGCATGGGCACAGGAGAACCAAGGTATGCTTTGCCCTGGAGATTCAGAGCCCAAATGAATTAGTTGGCCTCACCTAGTGGGTGGACCTGGGGAGGAGTCTCATGGTTCCCACGTAGGGACCCTGCCTGATTGGCCAAAGGCAGTTAGGGGCTGACTAAAGGTAGCCCCTCCTGGTAATGTTGTATGCCTGTTTAAAAGATGTTGTTTTCCAAATAAAGTTGTTCATAATTTTCATCAAGACTTTGTGTGCAGGTGTATTATTGACCCAGGGGCATATGCTGGTAGAGGAGATCGTTTCTGACTCCCTTCCAGGTTTCCCAGGCACACTACCATGAGCTGGGACTTATGCTCTTGCATCTACAAAGACTGGAGCCACCCAAACTTAGGTCTAAAACCTACAGGAGATAAGAGGACTAGGATTCTCTATACTCCATTATCATTGTAGGTTGTGACAGAGGTGTCCGCCATCTTCCCTTCTTCTTTATACCAGTTACTAGGACATGGTGGGACCATTGTCCCGTGAAGAAGCTGCACCCCCCGATATATATGGACTGATTTTGGACTCTATTAGATACCTTTTTGGGATGATGTTACGTAGAATAGTATCTGGATTATTATCTGTGGACTTCTATTAGTGTAAAAGTGTATATATTAGTTCTAATGGCACTCTAATGGAGTACTAATGGCACACGCATGTAAATAGACAGTGACATGTTAAACAGGATTCTATACACGCAGAGTGACATGTGATACAGGATTCTATACACGCAGAGTGACATGTGATACAGGATTATATACACGCAGAGTGACATGTGATACAGGATTCTATACACGCAGAGTGACATGTGATACAGGATTCTATACACGCAGAGTGACATGTGATACAGGATTCTATACACGCAGAGTGACATGTGATACAGGATTATATACACGCAGAGTGACATGTGATACAGGATTCTATACACGCAGAGTGACATGTGATACAGGATTCTATACACGCAGAGTGACATGTGATACAGAATTCTATACACGCAGAGTGACATGTGATACAGGATTCTATACACGCAGAGTGACATGTGATACAGGATTCTATACACGCAGAGTGACATGTGATACAGGATTATATACACGCAGAGTGACATGTGATACAGGATTCTATACACGCAGAGTGACATGTGATACAGAATTCTATACACGCAGAGTGACATGTGATACAGGATTCTATACACGCAGAGTGACATGTGATACAGGATTCTATACACGCAGAGTGACATGTGATACAGGATTCTATACACGCAGAGTGACATGTGATACAGGATTATATACACGCAGAGTGACGTATGCGGTATGAAACAGGTATTGTATTGTGTCCTCTGGTCAGTGTGTGAGGTGTATTGTGTCCTCTGGTCAGTGTGTGAGGTGTATTGTGTCCTCTGGTCAGTGTGTGAGGTGTATTGTGTCCTCTGGTCAGTGTGTGAGGTGTATTGTGATCTCTGGTCAGTGTGTGAGGTGTATTGTATCCTCTGGTCAGTGTTTGAGGTGTATTGTGTCCTCTGGTCAGTGTGTGAGGTGCATTGTGATCTCTGGTCAGTGTGTGAGGTGTATTGTGTCCTCTGGTCAGTGTGTGAGGTGTATTGTGTCCTCTGGTCAGTTTGTGAGGTGTATTGAGTCCTCTGGTCAGTGTGTTAGGTGTATTGTGATCTCTGGTCAGTATGTGAGGTGTATTGTGTCCTCTGGTCAGTATGTGAGGTGTATTGTGTACTCTGGTCAGCGTGTTAGGTGTATTGTGATCTCTGGTCAGTATGTGAGGAGTATTGTGTCCTCTGGTCAGTGTGTGAGGTGTATTGTGATCTCTGGTCAGTGTGTGAGGTGTATTGTGTCCTCTGGTCAGTGTGTGAGGTGTATTGTGGTCTCTGGTCAGTGTGTGACGTGTATATTGTGTCCTCTTCTCAGTGTGTGAGGTGTATTGTGTCCTCTGGTCAGTGTATGAGATGTATTGTGATCTCTGGTCAGTGTGTGAGGTGTGTTGTGGTCTCTGGTCAGTGTGTGAGGTGTATTGTGGTCTCTGGTCAGTGTGTAAGGTGTGTATTGTGTCCTCTGGTCAGTGTGTGAGGTGTATTGTGATCTCTGGTCAGTATGTGAGGTGTGTATTGTGATCTCTGGTCAGTGTGTGAGGTGTATTGTGCCCTCTGGTCAGTGTGTGAGGTGTATTGTGATCTCTGGTCAGTGTGTGAGGTGTATTGAGTCCTCTTGTCAGTGTTTGAGGTGTATTGTGGTCTCTGATTAGTGTGTGAGGGGTATTGTGATCTCTGGTCAGTGTGTGAGGTGTGTATTGTGTCCTCTGGTCAGTGTGTGAGGTGTATTGTGTCCTCTGGTCAGTGTGTGAGGTGTATTGTGTCCTCTGGTCAGTGTGTGAGGTGTAGTGTGATCTCTGGTCAGTGTGTGAGGTGTATTGTGATCTCTGGTCAGTGTGTGAGGTGTATTGTGTCCTCTGGTCAGTGTGTGAGGTGTGTATTGTGTCCTCTGGTCAGTGTGTGAGGTGTATTGTGATCTCTGGTCAGTGTGTGAGGTGTGTATTGTGTCCTCTGGTCAGTGTGTGAGGTGTATTGTGATCTCTGGTCAGTGTGTGAGGTGTGTATTGTGTCCTCTGGTCAGTGTGTGAGGTGTATTGTGATCTCTGTTCAGTGTGTGAGGTGTATTGTGTCCTCTGGTCAGTGTGTGAGGTGTATTGTGTCCTCTGGTCAGTGTGTGAGGTGTAGTGTGATCTCTGGTCAGTGTGTGAGGTGTATTGTGTCCTCTGGTCAGTGTGTGAGGTGTATTGTGGTCTCTGATTAGTGTGTGAGGGGTATTGTGTCCTCTGGTCAGTGTGTGAGGTGTATTGTGATCTCTGGTCAGTGTGTGAGGTGTATTGTGATCTCTGTTCAGTGTGTGAGGTGTATTGTGTCCTCTGGTCAGTGTGTGAGGTGTATTGTGTCCTCTGGTCAGTGTGTGAGGTGTAGTGTGATCTCTGGTCAGTGTGTGAGGTGTATTGTGTCCTCTGGTCAGTGTGTGAGGTGTATTGTGTCTTCTGGTCAGTGTGTGAGGTGTGTATTGTGATCTCTGGTCAGTGTATGAGGTGTATTGTGTCCTCTGGTCAGTGTGTGAGGTGTATTGTGTCCTCTGGTCAGTATGTGAGGTGTATTGTGATCTCTGGTCAGTGTGTGAGGTGTATTTTGATCTCTGGTCAGTGTGTGAGGTGTATTTTGATCTCTGGTCAGTGTGTGAGGTGTATTGAGTCCTCTGGCCAGTGTGTGAGGTGTGTATTGTGATCTCTGGTCAGTGTGTGAGGTGTGTATTGTGTCCTCTGGTCAGTGTGTGAGGTGTATTGTGTCCTCTGGTCAGTGTGTGAGGGGTATTGTGTCCTCTGGTCAGTGTGTGAGGTGTATTGTGTCCTCTGGTCAGTGTGTGAGGGGTATTGTGTCCTCTGGTCAGTGTGTGAGGTGTATTGTTTCCTCTGGTCAGTGTGGGAGGTGTATTATGATCTCTGGTCAGTGTGTGAGGTGTATTGTGATCTCTGGTCAGTGTGTGAGGTGTATTGTGTCCTCTGGTCAGTGTGGGAGGTGTATTGTGTCCTCTGGTCAGTGTGTGAGGTGTATTATGATCTCTGGTTAGTGTGTGAGGTGTATTATTTTCTCTGGTCAGTGTGTGAGGTGTATTGTGATCTCTGGTCAGTGTGTGAGGTGTATTGTGTCCTCTGGTCAGTGTGGGAGGTGTATTGTGTCCTCTGGTCAGTGTGTGAGGTGTATTGTGTCCTCTGGTCAGTGTGTGAGGTGTATTATGATCTCTGGTCAGTGTGTGAGGTGTATTGTTTCCTCTGGTCAGTGTGGGAGGTGTATTATGATCTCTGGTCAGTGTGTGAGGTGTATTGTGATCTCTGGTCAGTGTGTGAGGTGTATTGTGATCTCTGGTCAGTGTGTGAGGTGTATTGTGATCTCTGGTCAATGTGGGAGGTGTGTATTGTGATCTCTGGTCAGTGTGTGAGGTGTATTGTGTCCTCTGGTCAGTGTTTGAGGTGTATTGTGTCCTCTGGTCAGTGTGTGAGGTATATTGTGTCCTCTGGTCAGTGTGTGGGGTGTATTGTGACCTCTGGTCAGTGTTTGAGGTGTGTATTGTGTCCTCTGGTCAGTGTGTGAGGTGTATTGTGTCCTCTGGTCAGTGTGTGAGGTGTGTTGTGGTCTCTGGTCAGTGTGTGAGGTGTATTGTGTCCTCTGGTCAGTGTGTGACGTGTATATTGTGGTCTCTGGTCAGTGTGTGAGGTGTATTGTGATCTCTGGTCAGTGTGTGAGGTATATTGTGTCCTCTGGTCAGTGTGTGAGGCGTATTGTGTCCTCTGGTCAGTATGTGAGGTGTATTGAGTCCTCTGGTCAGTGTGTGAGGTGTATTGTGTCCTTTGGTCAGTGTGTGAGGTGTATTGTGTCCTCTGGTCAGTGTGTGAGGTGTATTGTGATCTGTGGTCAGTGTGTGAGGTGTATTGTGTCCTCTGGTCAGTGTGTGAGGTGTATTGTGTCCTCTGGTCAGTGTGTGAGGTGTATTGTGATCTGTGGTCAGTGTGTGAGGTGTATTGTGTCCTCTGGTCAGTGTGTGAGGTGTATTGTGATCTCTGGTCAGTGTGTGAGGTGTGTATTTTGATCTCTGGTCAGTGTGTGAGGTGTATTGTGTCCTCTGGTCAGTGTGTGAGGTGTATTGTGTCCTCTGGTCAGTGTGTGAGGTGTATTGTGTCCTCTGGTCAGTGTGTGAGGTGTAGTGTGATCTCTGGTCAGTGTGTGAGGTGTATTGTGTCCTCTGGTCAGTGTGTGAGGTGTATTGTGTCTTCTGGTCAGTGTGTGAGGTGTGTATTGTGATCTCTGGTCAGTGTATGAGGTGTATTGTGTCCTCTGGTCAGTGTGTGAGGTGTATTGTGTCCTCTGGTCAGTATGTGAGGTGTATTGTGATCTCTGGTCAGTGTGTGAGGTGTATTTTGATCTCTGGTCAGTGTGTGAGGTGTATTTTGATCTCTGGTCAGTGTGTGAGGTGTATTGAGTCCTCTGGCCAGTGTGTGAGGTGTGTATTGTGATCTCTGGTCAGTGTGTGAGGTGTGTATTGTGTCCTCTGGTCAGTGTGTGAGGTGTATTGTGTCCTCTGGTCAGTGTATGAGGGGTATTGTGTCCTCTGGTCAGTGTGTGAGGTGTATTGTGTCCTCTGGTCAGTGTGTGAGGAGTATTGTGTCCTCTGGTCAGTGTGTGAGGTGTATTGTTTCCTCTGGTCAGTGTGGGAGGTGTATTATGATCTCTGGTCAGTGTGTGAGGTGTATTGTGATCTCTGGTCAGTATGTGAGGTGTATTGTGTCCTCTGGTCAGTGTGGGAGGTGTATTGTGTCCTCTGGTCAGTGTGTGAGGTGTATTATGATCTCTGGTCAGTGTGTGAGGTGTATTATTTTCTCTGGTCAGTGTGTGAGGTGTATTGTGATCTCTGGTCAGTGTGTGAGGTGTATTGTGTCCTCTGGTCAGTGTGGGAGGTGTATTGTGTCCTCTGGTCAGTGTGTGAGGTGTATTGTGTCCTCTGGTCAGTGTGTGAGGTGTATTATGATCTCTGGTCAGTGTGTGAGGTGTATTGTTTCCTCTGGTCAGTGTGGGAGGTGTATTATAATCTCTGGTCAGTGTGTGAGGTGTATTGTGATCTCTGGTCAGTGTGTGAGGTGTATTGTGATCTCTGGTCAGTGTGTGAGGTGTATTGTGATCTCTGGTCAATGTGGGAGGTGTGTATTGTGATCTCTGGTCAGTGTGTGAGGTGTATTGTGTCCTCTGGTCAGTGTTTGAGGTGTATTGTGTCCTCTGGTCAGTGTGTGAGGTATATTGTGTCCTCTGGTCAGTGTGTGAGGTGTATTGTGACCTCTGGTCAGTGTTTGAGGTGTGTATTGTGTCCTCTGGTCAGTGTGTGCGGTGTATTGTGTCCTCTGGTCAGTGTGTGAGGTGTGTTGTGGTCTCTGGTCAGTGTGTGAGGTGTATTGTGTCCTCTGGTCAGTGTGTGACGTGTATATTGTGGTCTCTGGTCAGTGTGTGAGGTGTATTGTGATCTCTGGTCAGTGTGTGAGGTATATTGTGTCCTCTGGTCAGTGTGTGAGGCGTATTGTGTCCTCTGGTCAGTATGTGAGGTGTATTGAGTCCTCTGGTCAGTGTGTGAGGTGTATTGTGTCCTTTGGTCAGTGTGTGAGGTGTATTGTGTCCTCTGGTCAGTGTGTGAGGTGTATTGTGATCTGTGGTCAGTGTGTGAGGTGTATTGTGTCCTCTGGTCAGTGTGTGAGGGGTATTGTGTCCTCTGGTCAGTGTGTGAGGTGTATTGTGATCTGTGGTCAGTGTGTGAGGTGTATTGTGTCCTCTGGTCAGTGTGTGAGGGTGTATTGTGATCTCTGGTCAGTGTGTGAGGTGTGTATTTTGATCTCTGGTCAGTGTGTGAGGTGTATTGTGTCCTCTGGTCAGTGTGTGAGGTGTATTGTGTCCTCTGGTCAGTGTGTGAGGTGTATTGTGTCCTCTGGTCAGTGTGTGAGGTGTAGTGTGATCTCTGGTCAGTGTGTGAGGTGTATTGTGTCCTCTGGTCAGTGTGTGAGGTGTATTGTGTCTTCTGGTCAGTGTGTGAGGTGTGTATTGTGATCTCTGGTGAGTGTATGAGGTGTATTGTGTCCTCTGGTCAGTGTGTGAGGTGTATTGTGTCCTCTGGTCAGTATGTGAGGTGTATTGTGATCTCTGGTCATGTGTTGAGGTGTATTTTGATCTCTGGTCAGTGTGTGAGGTGTATTTGATCTCTGGTCAGTGTGTGAGGTGTATTGAGTCCTCTGCCAGTGTGTGAGGTGTGTATTGTGATCTCTGGTCAGTGTGTGAGGGGTGTATTGTGTCCTCTGGTCAGTGTTTGTGAGGTGTATTGTGTCTCTGGTCAGTGTATGAGGGGTATTGTGTCCTCTGGTCAGTGTGTGAGGTGTATTGTGTCCTCTGGTCAGTGTGTGAGGTGTGTATTGTGTCCTCTGGTCAGTGTGTGAGGTGTATTGTTTCCTCTGGTCAGTGTGTGAGGTGTATTATGATCTCTGGTCAGTGTGTGAGGTGTATTGTGATCTCTGGTCAGTATGTGAGGTGTATTGTGTCCTCTGGTCAGTGTGGGAGGTGTATTGTGTCCTCTGGTCAGTGTGTGAGGTGTATTATGATCTCTGGTCAGTGTGTGAGGTGTATTATTTTCTCTGGTCAGATGTGTGAGGTGTATTGTGATCTGCTGGTCAGTGTGTGAGGTGTATTGTGTCCTCTGGTCAGTGTGTGAGGTGTATTGTGTCCTCTGGTCAGTGTGTGAGGTGTATTGTGTCCTCTGGTCAGTGTGTGAGGTGTATTATGATCTCTGGTCAGTGTGTGAGGTGTATTGTTTCCTCTGGTCAGTGTGGGAGGTGTATTATAATCTTGTCAGTGTGTGAGGTGTATTGTGATCTCTGGTCAGTGTGTGAGGTGTATTGTGATCTCTGGTCAGTGTGTGAGGCTGTATTGTGATCTCTGGTCAATGTGTGAGGTGTGTATTGTGATCTCTGGTCAGTGTGTGGGGTGTATTGTGTCCTCTGGTCAGTGTTTGAGGTGTATTGTGTCCTCTGGTCAGTGTGTGAGGTATATTGTGTCTCTGGTCAGTTTGAGGGTGTATTGTGACCTCTGGTCAGTGTTTGAGGTGTGTATGTGTCCTCTGGTCAGTGTGGCGGTGTATT
>CM050171.1:133803799-133846770 GCA_027410445.1 Discoglossus pictus
GTTCAGTGTGTGAGGTGTATTGTGTCCTCTGGTCAGTGTGTGAGGTGTATTGTGTCCTCTGGTCAGTGTGTGAGGTGTATTGTGTCCTCTGGTCAGTGTGTGAGGTGTATTGTGTCCTCTGGTCAGTGTGTGAGGTGTATTGTGTCCTCTGGTCAGTGTGTGAGGTGTATTGTGTCCTCTGGTCAGTGTGTGAGGTGTATTGTGTCCTCTGGTCAGTGTGTGAGGTGTATTGTGATCTCTGGTCAGTGTGTGAGGTGTATTGTGTCCTCTGGTCAGTGTGTGAGGTGTATTGTGTCCTCTGGTCAGTGTGTGAGGTGTATTGTGTCCTCTGGTCAGTGTGTGAGGTGTATTGTGTCCTCTGGTCAGTGTGTGAGGTGTATTGTGTCCTCTGGTCAGTGTGTGAGGTGTATTGTGTCCTCTGGTCAGTGTGTGAGGTGTATTGTGTCCTCTGGTCAGTGTGTGAGGTGTATTGTGTCCTCTGGTCAGTGTGTGAGGTGTATTGTGTCCTCTGGTCAGTGTGTGAGGTGTATTGTGTCCTCTGGTCAGTGTGTGAGGTGTATTGTGTCCTCTGGTCAGTGTGTGAGGTGTATTGTGTCCTCTGGTCAGTGTGTGAGGTGTATTGTGTCCTCTGGTCAGTGTGTGAGGTGTGTATTGTGACCTCTGGTCAGTGTGTGAGGTGTATTGTGTCCTCTGGTCAGTGTGTGAGGTGTATTGTGATCTCTGGTCAGTGTGTGAGGTGTATTGTGTCCTCTGGTCAGTGTGTGAGGTGTATTGTGTCCTCTGGTCAGTGTGTGAGGTGTATTGTGATCTCTGGTCAGTGTGTGAGGTGTATTGTGTCCTCTGGTCAGTGTGTGAGGTGTATGGTGTCCTCTGGTCAGTGTGTGAGGTGTATTGTGTCCTCTGGTCAGTATGTGAGGGATACTGTGACCTTTCTTTTGTATGTTCGTTGTTTTCATGCTTGTGGATTAATGTAATTATTTATTTCTAAAACGAAGTCACGGTAATTCAATCTGTTCCCAGTCTGTACTTTTTCCCAGCATTCTGTGAGTTAACCAATTCCCATAACAAATATGGCGCATTGAGCCTCAAGTGGGCGTGGTATCAGGGGCGTGTCGGGTGGGTGTGTATTTAATTCCCCGCAGCTGAACGCTGTCACTGTGAGTCTCTTCGGGTGTCACCAGGGTCTGTGTGTCTTGCTGTCTGGACGTCTCTCTTTACCCCTTGTGTCGCTTCCTCCCTCACGGCCTCATCATGTCCCGGAAATTCTTTGTTGGAGGCAACTGGAAAATGAATGGAGATAAAAAGAGTCTGGGGGAGCTGATCCAGACCATGAACACCGCCAAGGTCAACTCGGAGACAGGTGAGGGACGGGAGGGGGCCAGAGAGGGACTGGAGGGAGAGGGAGGGAGAGAGAGTGACTGGAGGGAGGGAGAGAGAGAGAGAGAGAGGGACTGGAGGGAGGGACTGGAGGGAGAGAGAGAGAGAGGGGCTGGAGGGAGGGAGGGAGAGAGAGGGGCTGGAGGGAGAGAGAGGGGCTGGAGGGAGGGAGAGGGACTGGAGAGAGGGACTGGAGGGAGGGAGAGGGACTGGAGGGAGGGAGGGAGAGGGACTGGAGGGAGGGAGAGGGACTGGAGGGAGGGAGGGAGAGGGACTGGAGGGAGGGAGGGAGAGGGACTGGAGGGAGGGAGGGAGAGGGACTGGAGGGAGAGAGAGGGACTGGAGGGAGGGAGGGAGAGGGACTGGAGGGAGGGAGAGAGAGGGACTGGAGGGAGGGAGAGAGAGGGACTGGAGGGAGGGAGAGAGAGGGACTGGAGGGAGGGAGAGAGAGGGACTGGAGGGAGGGAGAGAGAGGGACTGGAGGGAGGGAGAGAGAGGGACTGGAGGGAGGGAGAGAGAGGGACTGGAGGGAGGGAGAGAGAGGGACTGGAGGGAGGGAGAGAGAGGGACTGGAGGGAGGGAGAGAGAGGGACTGGAGGGAGGGAGAGAGAGGGACTGGAGGGAGGGAGAGAGAGGGACTGGAGGGAGGGAGAGAGAGGGACTGGAGGGAGGGAGAGAGAGGGACTGGAGGGAGGGAGAGAGAGGGACTGGAGGGAGGGAGAGAGAGGGACTGGAGGGAGGGAGAGAGAGGGACTGGAGGGAGGGAGAGAGAGGGACTGGAGGGAGGGAGAGGGACTGGAGGGAGGGAGAGGGACTGGAGGGAGGGAGAGGGACTGGAGGGACTAGAGAGAGAGGGACTGGAGGGGGAGAGAGGGAGGGACTGGAGGGGGAAAGAGGGAGGGACTGGAGGGGGAGGGACGGGGAGAGAGGGAGGGAGGGATGGGAGGCAGAGAGAGAGAGGGATGAGAGGGAGGCAGAGAGAGGGACTGGAGGGGGAGAGGGACTAGAGGGACGGGAGGCAGAAAGAGAGAGGGACGGGAGGCAGAGAGAGAGAGGGACGGGAGGGAGGGACTGGACTGGAGAGGGGGGTGGGGCAGAGAGAGAGAGACCGGGGAGAAAGGGGCACAATGGGAGGGATTGGGGAGAATATAGAGTGAGTGAGGGGGGCCTATGAAAGGGGGGAGAGAGGTTGAGAAGGAACGACTGGGGGGAAAAAGGTCAGGGGAAGAGAGGTGGGGGGCAGTGAGGAGGGTGATGTATGCAGCAGATCTATTAGAGAAAGGTTAATGTTTGGTGCATCCATGGTGTCCCTGGTCTGGCAGGTAAGGGGTTACTGGTGTCCCTGGTCTGGTAGGGGTCATGGGTTATGTGGCAGGAAGAGTTAATGTGCTTGGGTTCCCTGACAGGGGCAGGATTAATGTCTGGGGGGGGCGGGATCTGTGTCTGTCTGCGGGTCCCATAGCCCCCCCCCCTCCTCTCCCATCCATGGTCCAGGTGGGTGTGCTACCTCCTCAGTACTCTGAATCCACATGCAGTGCAGCCAGGACCACAAGTCCCAGAATGCATTGCAGTGCATGTGCTCAGCCTCACGTACACACTGCAGTGCCAGTCACTGGCTCCCTGCCCCTCTGTCTCCTAGCCTGCCCCTATCTTGGCACTGCCCCTCCAAAAGGATGACATTTAGACCCACAGGTGGGGGAGGAGGGGACCTTCCAAGTGACCTTTACCTCTGACAGCTGATATACCCCCCCCCACCAACATCCTAAAATAGCAATGACCTTTTAGCAGACTTTTCTTGTGAGTGTTAAGGTCACAACCTCTGACCTTTTCAACAAGCTCAGAATAAATGTAATGTTATCTGGGAGAGGCATTTTGTATTGGGGGGGGGGGGTGCTGTTTTTTCCCAATATTCCATTCTCACCAAACATCTCTTTTCCCCTTTTTACCCCCAGATGTGGTGTGCGGAGCCCCCTCTATATATCTGGACTTTGCTCGCCAGAAGTTGGACCCCAAGTTTGCTGTGTCTGCGCAGAATTGTTACAAAGTGTCAAAGGGCGCATTCACAGGAGAGATCAGGTACATGCGTGTTCACATTGAACATAAGTGTGTATGGTCAGTGCGCAGTGTCTGACCTCTGCTTTACCCACAGCCCGGCCATGATCAAGGACTGCGGAGTCACTTGGGTGATCCTGGGACACTCCGAGAGACGCCACGTGTTTGGAGAGTCAGACGAGGTGAGGGTCTGCTTCCTTATCTGGTGCCTCTTTGGCAACGTCATGGTCCAGATGTTAAATGGTCTCCCTCCCTGCTGACGTCTAAATGTGCCGGTCAAGCCCATCCCCCAGTGTGACTGTCTGACCCCCCTGTGTGTAGGGTGATTATACTGATCCCAACATGGCATCCACCTGGTTTACATGTTTTGGGGGGGGGGGGGTTAATAATGATCCCAAAGAGGCATCTCACTGGTTTCTACTTCATCTTCAGCTGATTGGCCAGAAAGTCGCACACGCCCTGTCCGAGGGGATCAGTGTCATTGCCTGTATTGGGGAGAAGCTGGACCAGCGAGAGGCTGGGATCACAGAGAAAGTGGTGTTTGAGCAGACCAATGCCATTGCAGGTCAGTGCCCCCCACTGTCATCTCTGGATCGTACCCCCCTATCCATCTCTCCCCATTGTACACACCCTCTTCCCCTTCGAATCCCTCTTGTACAATGTCCGATAATCTGTCTGGTGGCATCGCTCACGCCATGTGCTCTCACCCCCCAGATAACGTGAAGGACTGGAGTAAGGTCGTGCTGGCGTATGAACCTGTCTGGGCCATTGGAACTGGCAAGACCGCGACCCCACAGCAGGTCAGTACTGGATCTCCCTCCTTCCTTTTCTGCCTTTGGGGGGATTCATCTCAGTGACCACCCTAATGTGCCAATCCTGCCAGTGGGGTGGCTGTCCCTGGTGGGTCTGAAGCCTGCAGGATGTGACCTAGACCCTATGCAAAAATATACAGTAAAGGGCTTACTGCCCCCCACCCTCTGGAATGAGACCTTGCACAAGCCCACCCTTGCTCTTCTTGTCCTGGGCCACTCATGATATTTCACATCCTTCTTAGGCTCAAGAGGTTCACCTGAAGCTGCGTGACTGGCTAAAAACCCACGTGTCCGAGGAGGTGTCCAAATCTACCAGGATAATCTATGGAGGTAAAGTCTGACCTTTGACCTTCACCCTCACTCCACTAGCATTGTCCTTTGTTCTGCTCTCTCTGATTTCCTCTCACTCCATGGGCAGCTGTCTCTATGTGCTTGTCCATTATCAAATATTTACCCCTACCTGACCTAGTGCCTTGATCGCAGCGTGTCTTGTTCTGACACCTTTATATCTTTAGCTCTGACCTCTTTCTGTCTCTCTCACAGGTTCAGTCACAGGGGGCACCTGCAAGGAGTTGGGGTCTCAGCCAGATATCGATGGCTTCCTGGTCGGAGGAGCCTCTCTGAAAGCAGAGTTTATTGACATCATAAACGCCAAACATTAACCCCCCTCTTCCCCCATGTTGTTGTGACACTGCCGGAAGGCTCCAGGTCCACTCATTCCCCAGTTGTATAAATGACCATTACCTATCTGTGGGTGCTACCTGTAACAAAGTGATGTGATTGGTTGGAATAAAATAACTCAACGGTTACCTCATGTTGTGGTCTGTCACAGTTAAACTTGTCAGACAAGTGGTCATCCATGCAAAACTGACCACGCATGGCCGGACCCCAGACCATTGGAGAGGGAGATCGCCTGTGTGCTGGCTATGGTTAGGGGCTATCGCCTCAAAGGTATAACTGGGGGGGGGGGGGGGGTGTATGGGTAGTCAGTCCTGTGATCTGCTCCAGGAGGGGGCAATACAGAGCTATCCTAACCCTCCTCTTATCTCGTAGTGTAGCCAATGTGGCTGGGTCATTGCTGTCCAGGATGGAGCATTCTATTACTAGACGGGGTGGGCAGACGCACCTACTTCTGTAATAACCAATGATTTCTTACACTGGTTTTGGATTGTGGACTGGAGGTTCCAGACAGAGTGGTGGGGTGGGGGTTGGGGGGGGCGACTCCAATCCAATGCAGGTAATTACAGATTCAGCTGATGTGAATCCTTCTCATTTTGCTCTGGCCAGGAGGCTGGATCCAGTCACATTGTCTAGAAGTACTTCTCTACATTCCTTTGTGTTCATTGAACATCCAGTAAGATCCTAGGTGCAGAATTAGAGAAGAACAAAGATTAAATCCACGTCAGAATCGTAGAGTAGTGCGAGATACTAATACAATTAGTATTTATTTACAATTACTCCTCAGGTTTGTGCACTTACTGGTCACTCGCGGGTACACACTGCAATCAATCTGTGGCCCAGCACTTACTGATATTGCTTCGCTGGAAAGGGAGTTGATGCTCAATGAACCCAGTTTAGCTGGGTCTAGCATGGAGGGTAGAGATAGGGCTAGCGAGGATGTCTGGGCGTAGCATGGAGATGGGGCTAGCGAGGATGTCTGGGCGTTGGGTGGAGATGGGGCTAGCGAGGATGTCCAGGGAGATAGCTGGGTTTCAGTTAAAAGGGGAAACGGCAGGAGGCAGGCCAGTTCTGAGTTGGCAAACACCAACAGATTTGCCAGATTGAGCTGTTCCCTCTAACAGCCGGGAGAACAGTTCTACTGGAGGAGTGGGAGGGCAGAATAGGCAGCGAAACAGACAGGTTTTGGTGGTAGGGGACTCTATTATTAGAAAGGTAGACAGGGTGATTTGTCACCCAGATCCCAGCAATTGAACAGTTTGCTGTCTCCCGGGTGGTCGGGTTCGTCATGTTGTGGATAAACTAGGGAGGGTCTGGTAATGATCTGGCGGTCTTGGTACATATTGGTACCAATGACAAAGTTAGTGGAAGATGCAGAGTCCTAAAGAGTGATTTTAGAGAACTAGGGAAAAAGCTGAAGGCAAGGACCTCCAAGGTAGTATTTTCTGAGATACTACCAGTGCCACGTGCTAGCCCAGGGAGGCAGAAGGAGCTTAGGGAGGTTAATGCGTGGCTAAAAATGTGGTGCACCAAGGAGGGGTTTGGGTTTTTAGAGCACTGGGCTGACTTCTCTATAGCAGGGATGGATTGCACTTTAATGATGAGGGAGCTTGTGTGCTAGGGGATAGGATGGAAGAACAGCTGGGGGGAGGGACTAGATGGAAGTAATGGCATAGTAGATGTAGAGCGGGTAATCTCATGACTGGACTATTAATCTGGATGGTTATAACCTATTTAGGAAAGATAGAGGCAATGGTAAAAGAGGAGGAGGGATTTGTCTGTATGTTAAGCCTGAATTTAAGCCTATAGTCAGAGAAGATATTTATGGTGGAACTAGTGATAAAGCTGAATGTTTGTGGGTAGAGTTAAATAGCGGAGCAGCAAATTCCAAAAGCATCTTGGTAGGAGTATGCTATAAACCCCCAAATATAGCTGAAAGTGAGGAAATACAATTATTGTTACAGATTGGAAATGCAGCTAAGCACGGGCAAGTTCTAATAATGGGAGATTTTAATTACCCTGAAATAAACTGGATAAATGAGACCAGCAGGTCAGCTAAGGGGAGCAGGTTCTTGAGTACACTCAGGGATCATTATCTGGCACAGGTCATACAAGAGCCTACTAGAAATGGGGCCATCTTGGATTTAGTTATCACAAATAATACTGATATGGTATCAAATGATGAAATAGGGCAACCTTTGATCACAACACAGTCTCATTTGAGATTGAAGTAAAAAAACATAACTGTAAGGGGCCAGCAAAAGCTCTGAATTTTAAAAGGGCAGATTTTAACGGTCTTAGGGCAGCAATACAAAGTATAGACTGGGACAGAGGCATGATGGGTAAATATACAGACCATAAATGGACAATGCTCAAATCCCTTCTAAATATACATACACATCGGCATATACCAAGTGGGAATAAAAGTAAAAGGAGTAAATCCCATCCAATGTGGCTTGACAATGATTTAAAGATCAAGATACGGAGTAAAAATCAGACATTTATATTATACACACAAGAGGGGACAGAAACTGCTTTACGGGAATACAAGGAAATCACCAAGGAAAGGGCGATTAGACTGGCTAACATAGAAAATGACAAGTTGTATGTAAGGAGAGTAAGACTAACCCTAAACATGAGTATAAATATATTACTGGGAAGAAGGCGAGGAAGGAAGCTACAGGAGCATTACAATGTGACACAGTCTGATAATTAGTGACCAGGAAAAGGCAGATGAGCTAAATAGGTTCTTTTCTTCGGTGTACACAAGGGAGGTACCAGTGGTTGGGACACTACAACATAATGGGGCTACACTACCTTTGCCAAATAATTGGTTAACACAGGAAGTAATCCAAAAGAGGTTGGAAAAAATAAATGTTAATAAAGCCCCAGGTCCTGATGGAATACATCCAAGGGTACTAAGGGAACTGGGTTCTGTAAAAGCCAAACCATTATATCTAATCTATCAAGATTCACTCAACACAGGGTCTCTACCAGATGACTGGAGAAAAGCTGATGTGATACCTATATTTAAGAAGGGAGTAAAAGCAAATCCAGGGAATTATAGACCAGTGAGTCTCACTTGAAGCTTTTAGAGGGTTAATAAGGGATAATATACAAGAATGTGTCTATTTGAACAGGATTATAAGTAGGAGTCTGTAACGGATCTCCTGGCACCCCGACCGGGTACCTCCGTTGATAGACGCGTCCTAGTTTGCGCCGAGGCCTACAAGCACCGCACCGGACACCTCAACCACCACAGACTCCACAACCGCCGTTGTTTAGCTGGAGCCGCGCCGTCTTCCTTCCACCCTGTATGAATCTCCAGCATCCAGGACCGTGTGGGGAAGACCTCTCCTCCAAGGAGGACACATCAGGAACAAGCGTTCAGTAGTTACAGCTCAAGGGAGTACGCAAAAGCATAGCAATCCCCAGTATCATATCGCGATCCCCTCCAATAACGAGATGAGACTACGTTTTGAAGGGTCAAGTAGAACTATCTTTAATGACAGGGGATCTCCTTTTATGCAATGGTGCCCTCTGAAGGGCTACACCCACATAATTATCACAGCCAATTAGATACATGGTTCAACCCCCACGTCTCCTCCCCTCAGATAACAGGTAACACAATTAAAACAGACACAATTTTAACCACATTCTGGATGTACCCCAAAAACAGGGGGTACACCTTTAAGTCCAGGACCGTTCAATAGCTCTCACCCAGGGGAACAACATATTAAAAAATGGCATGAATCAGACCAGGGGTTCAAAAGTTAGTAAAAGTATGTTTTTCACATAACACACAGACATGTCACATATCCCCCACACAATACACATATAGGACAATAGGTGTGGTCACCCCTCCCTGAGGCAACTTGATATAATCAGACAATGATTAAATCAGCCTTCTTTGTTCTTATCTGAGAATGAAAACAATTTATACAATCGACTTTTCTTAACTGTAACAGGATTATCTATTAGCCTAGTAGCTTTGATATTCTGAGCCAATATATTCTGTAGAACATAAAACAACATATCTACAGTACAGCAATGTGATCATATTTTAACCAAGAATTAAATAATCATAAAACAGGGTAAAACAGTGATGGGTTCCGTTACAGCTGTGGTCTGAGCGCATAAAACTACTGAATAGCGCTCAGATCCTCTTCACACAGTTCAATTGCCATGTAGCTAAAGTCTTTCCCATAGTCTTTCATTATATGAATGGGCTCCATGGCATAGCTTTCTGTGGTATCATGGTTCACACAGGGCAAGTACCGAATGACCCCCCTGTATGTAAAGGGCCAGAATGAGTGACATACACTCTGGTATGGCCGAATACTGTGTTTAAAGGGCAATATGTACCAGGGCCATAGTCGCAGGGCAGGAGGCTGGCAAACAGTCCTCTCCAAGACAAAGTGGCGAAGGGCACTTCGTCACACATCTCCCCTTTGGGGGGAAGTCTAACCAGGCACCTGACCTTCTGCCGGTCAGTGCCTCCGTTAGACGATCCACCAACCCACAATAAACCAGTGCTAGAGCAGCCCCCCACAACAACAAAGTGCAAGAGCAGCCCACCCACAACAAACAGTTACGGCACCTGGATATTTCGCTGTGGTGATGGGGCAACACGCTGAGGGGACTTGAGGGGCAGAGGCCAGCGGCACTCTGCCCTGATGCCAGCTCTTCTGCTGGTATAACCTGCAGGACATCCTGCTCTGTACAAGGGACAAAGGGAGGGCAGAGGCCGACTGCACTCTGCCCCGCTGTCAGCTCTTCTGCTGGGGTACTTGGGACATATTCCGGCTCAGTAGCAGGGAAACGTGGGAGTCAGTGGGGGTTAACATTTCCTCTGTTAACCCTGGGGCCACATTAGAAGTTAGCTGGGGAGGGGAATTTGTACTTACCCCCTCCTCCGGTTGTCCCAGTGAGGGTAGTTGGGGATCTGTACAGGCTGTGGGCGCAGAGACCACGGTCCCATCTGCGCCGTCTGGGAGATTGGTGTCTCCCCTTGTCAGGGTAAACTGTCGCTGGGGAGGAAGGACGACACCTTCTGCCCCCTGTGGTTCACACTGCCGCTGGGGGGGAAGGACGACACCTTCTGCCCCCTGGGGTTCACACTGCCGCTGGGGGCGAAGGACGACACCTTCTGCCCCCTGGGGTTCACACTGCCGCTGGGGGGGGAAGGACGACACCTTCTGCCCCCTGTGGTTCACACTGCCGCTGGGGGGGAAGGACGACACCTTCTGCCCCCTGGGGTTCACACTGCCGCTGGGGGGGAAGGACAACTCCTTCTGCCCCCTGGAGTTCACACTGCCGCTGGGGGGGAAGGACGACACCTTCTGCCCCCTGGGGTTCACACTGCCGCTGGGGGGGAAGGACGACACCTTCTGCCCCCTGTGGTTCACACTGCCGCTGGGGGGGAAGGACGACACCTTCTGCCCCCTGGGGTTCACACTGCCGCTGGGGGGGAAGGACAACACCTTCTGCCCCCTGGAGTTCACACTGCCGCTGGGGGGGAAGGACGACACCTTCTGCCCCCTGGGGTTCACACTGCCGCTGGGGGGGAAGGACGACACCTTCTGCCCCCTGGGGTTCACACTGCCGCTGGGGGGGAAGGACGACACCTTCTGCCCCCTGGGGTTCACACTGCCGCTGGGGGGGGAAGGACGACACCTTCTGCCCCCTGGGGTTCACACTGCCGCTGGGGGGGAAGGACGACACCTTCTGCCCCCTGGGGTTCACACTGCCGCTGGGGGGGGAAGGACGACACCTTCTGCCCCCTGGGGTTCACACTGCCGCTGGGGGGGAAGGACGACACCTTCTGCCCCCTGGGGTTCACACTGCCACTGGGGGGGAAGGACGACACCTTCTGCCCCCTGTAGGGCCGGTAGAGAGACCTCGGTCCCATCTCTACCTGCCATCTGGAGGTCATCCCAGGACCAGTCAATGAAGTCTGGTTCCGCTTGTCGAGTAGGTTGGGGCTGCACGAAGCTGAGCAGGTGTTGGTAGTCCTGCTCCAGCTCCCACTCTCTTGTTACCAGGTGGGTCATGTCTTTGCTCACCTCTCCTTCGTCATCCCAGACATACATGCCCATCCGGTAGTCGTAGATGTCCCCAAACCTAGACTCCTCCGGGCTGCCAAGATCAATGTCGTCCTCCAAGGCATCCCATAATAAACCCGGGCCATCATAATCATCTCCCTCCGGTAAGTCGTGTTCAGCCGTCCAGGGGGTAAGTCGAACGGCATGCCACCAGAGGGCCTGGTATGCGTTGTCTAGCCAGATCTCTCGCCGTACCAGGGTCTCTAGTCTTGTCACCCACTCATCCAGGGGCTGCTCTCCCAATAGATACATCCGCATCGCCACACGCTTCTGTAGCCGCTGCTCATCACTGGGGAGACTCTCACCTCGCCGCCATTGGGCATCTTCCAGGGCATCATACCAGAGTTCCTTTCTGTCTGCATCCCTGTAGTCCGCGGCCTCCTCCTCATCCTCATCATGGAACGCTGTCCGAAAACTAGCCGGTTCCATCCTGCTGTAGCCAGGGGCGCTGTAAGGATACTAGCGTTGCCCTCAATTTGTAACTCCAAACGTTACCGGTGTCTCTGTGCTGCTTTTCCTCTTACTAGGACGCCATCCCACCACTGCCAGCCAATGTAACGGATCTCCTGGCACCCCGACCGGGTACCTCCGTTGATAGACGCGTCCTAGTTTGCACCGAGGCCTACAAGCACCGCACCGGACACCTCAACCACCACAGACTCCACAACCGCCGTTGTTTAGCTGGAGCCGCGCCTTCTTCCTTCCACCCTGTATGAATCTCCAGCATCCAGGACCGTGTGGGGAAGACCTCTCCTCCAAGGAGGACACATCAGGAACAAGCGTTCAGTAGTTACAGCTCAAGGGAGTATGCAAAAGCATAGCAATCCCCAGTATCATATCGCGATCCCCTCCAATAACGAGATGAGACTACGTTTTGAAGGGTCAAGTAGAACTATCTTTAATGACCTTAGCTTTGATATTCTGAGCCAATATATTCTGTAGAACATAAAACAACATATCTACAGTACAGCAATGTGATCAAATTTTAACCAAGAATTAAATAATCATAAAACAGGGTAAAACAGTGATGGGTTCCGTTACAGCTGTGGTCTGAGCGCATAAAACTACCGAATAGCGCTCAGATCCTCTTCACACAGTTCAATTGCCATGTAGCTAAAGTCTTTCCCATAGTCTTTCATTATATGAATGGGCTCCATGGCATAGCTTTCTGTGGTATCATGGTTCACACAGGGCAAGTACCGAATGACCCCCCTGTATGTAACGGGCCAGAATGAGTGACATACACTCTGGTATGGCCGAATACTGTGTTTAAAGGGCAATATGTCCCAGGGCCATAGTCGCAGGGCAGGAGGCTGGCAAACAGTCCTCTCCAAGACAAAGTGGCGAAGGGCACTTCGTCACAGAGTCAACATGGATTAATGAGGGATAGGTCATGTCAAACAAATCTAATTAGTTTTTTATGAGGAGGTTAGTAGGAATTTGGTTCAGGGCAACTCAGTGGATGTAGTCTTTTTGGATTTTGCAAAGGCTTTTGATACAGTGCCACATTGGAGACTATTGCGCAAGCTAAGGGATACAGGAATTGCAGTGAATATCTGCTCATGGATCAAGAGCTAAAAGGAAGCAAAGAGTTGTAAATGGAACTTACTCAGATTGGACTAATGTGGTAAGTGGGGTTCCTCAGGGCTCAGTATTAGGTCCTCTCCTTTTTAACATATTTATTAATGACTTAGAGGTGGGATTGGAAAGTAGTGTCTCCATTTTTTACTGATGACACTAAGTTGTGCAAGGTAATTAAATCAGATAATTATGTACTTTCCTTCCAAAGGGATTTGCATAAATTAGAGAGATGGGCAACTGAATGGCAGATGAGATTTCATATAAGCTAGATGGCACGGCAGGGAAAGGGTTAACCTTTGCCCTGCCAGAATCATGGGGGGTTACTAGGTAGATATCTGTTAGGCCTCGTGGAGACAGATAGGGCAAAGAGAGGGATGATCCTATCAATCTCTATGGTAATGCCTGTTATTGTTCTCTCTCTGTACTGTTTGGCCAAATATGGGCACATGATTTTTTACCTGAGTTGATTTCCTGTGTTCCCAGGACATATATATCCCTTTGGGAGAAAGAATAAATGAGAGCTGTTTTGTTTACTACCAACTGTGTATCGTCCAGTATGGGGATTATGGATTATGAGACTGTACAGTGCTTCTCTTGGATATTTTACAGTCTACCAGCGGAGATATTGAGTGTAATTTTGCATGTCGGCTACGTTGGTGGCAAGTGACGGGAAACAAGCCTCGCAACGAAGCAATAGTTCGTACACAAGCAGCGGGTCGCGTTCAGTTCGTCTATACGAATGAATGGAGACGAGCTATGCAGCCCTAAAACTAACAACTTTAAAGGAACTTTTGGAAGCAAGAGGCAAGATAGCCATCAATAAAGCAAAAGCTATTCTGATTGCCAAACTGATGGATGGAGACCGAGCCAGCAGAGCTGTAACTTCACCAGAGTTGGAGGAAAGCAAAGTCGCAAGGGAACTAAGGATAAGGCTGGCATTTTACCGGGAACCACCATCAGAAAAAACTGTATCAAGAGTAATGGCGAAAGTACAAGATTACAACAGGCAACACAACTACAACTAGCAGATCAGCGATCCATAGAGGGGTCACCAGCAGTATCGGTCACCACGCAAGGAAAAACGAAGCTCCCATACAATGCATTTAAAGCCGTTACGGACACGGAAGAGGATATTGATGGATACCTTCAAGATTTTGAAAGACTGTGCCACTTACATAACATTGGACGAGTAAACTGGGTACCTCTGTTGGCAGGCAAATTATCTTGTCGTGCCGAAGAGGCGTACCGGGCGGTACCAGATGAGGACAGCAAAGATTACCACCGGATGAATCAGGCTATCTTAACGCGATATGCTATCACCCCAGAGGCATACTGACGCCGATTTCGGGAGCTCAACAAACAGGAGAAGGATACCCATGCCGAGTGGGCTATCACCCCAGAGGCATACTGATGCCGATTTCGGGAGCTCAACAAACAGGAGAAGGATACCCATGCCGAGTGGGCTTATCAACTGCAGAGAGCTGCCATGGGATGGGTTCAGGCTAACTGAGCCACAACCATGGATGAACTGCTGCAATTGATTGTGCTAGAATAGTTCTTTAGTGGGCTGACCCTAGTGGTGCAATTATCGGTAAGGGACCGTAACCCCCTTACCCTCTCAGACGCTGCTTGGCTGGCCGATGAACACTATGATGCACAGCGCAACCACCGACCACCACCTTACCCATCGTATAAGCCCGCAGTGCCGACCCCAGCATCCCCGGCCGTAGCTCCACCCTATCAGGGCAAGGGCAACGAGTTCAACACCTCCACTCCCAGGTACCAACCTCGTGCCAATATCCGGTGTCACCTATGCCAGCAGTTGGGACATGTATAGAGGGAATGCCTCCGGAACCGTAACACATGGGTTCGTCCTGGCCAACCACGCCAAACAGAGCAGCAGCCCATTGCTACCGCACCGAAACAGGTACCCACAATGCCGAACCCCACTACCAGGAGGAACTACTAGGGGTTTTACTCTGAGGCCCAGGTAAACAACCAGTCTCCACCCCTAGAGAACTTGCCCTGGGATGCCACTGTAGAGTTTGGGAAAGAGGTAGCCGTAGAACCCACGTTGCAGGTATAGAAAGATTGGTTAACCTCCAGTCAGGCAGGATTAGAGGGGCAGAGGTACTTGTGGGACAAGGGATTACTATACCAGAACTCGGAGAGGATAGGGGCTGGGTCCGTACCGATCCCCATGAAATAGTTGGTAGTACCCCACAAATATAGGCAGGAATTACTATGGATAGCCCATGATATTCCGTTATCCGGACATCTGGGATTTAGCCTGTAACGGAACCCATCACTGTTTTACCCTGTTTTATGATTATTATGGTTAAAATATGATCCTACTATTATACTGCATGTATGTTCGTTTATGCTCTGCAGAATATTGTCCCAGACTATTGCAGCTACTTGGCATGGGAGATAATCCTGTTACAGAGACTCCGCATAAGATAAAGGAAGTCTATTGTATAAAGTGTTTTCATTCTCAGATAAGAACAAAGAAGTGTAATTGAATCAATGTTTGATTGTATCAAAGTTGCCAGGTAGCCTCGGGGAGGTGTGACCACACCTATTGTTCTCTTTATGTGTATTGTTTGGCCAAATATGGGCATGTGTATTGCCTGTGGGAAGAGATGTGTATAAATATTTCTGCACAACAAAATAAAGTTCAGTTCTACTTGACCCTTCAAAACGTAGCCTTGTCTCGTTATTGGAGGGGATCGCTATATCCTACTGGGGATTGCTATGCTTTTGCATACTCCCTTGAGCTGTAACGAGTCTGTGGTGGTGGTGGTGTCCAGTGCGGTGCTTGTAGGCCTCGACGCAAACTAGGACGCGTCCATCAACGGACGTACATGGTCGGGGTACCAGTAGATCCGTTATATAGCCGAACTAAATACCGGCTAACTCAGAACTTTTTCTGAACAGGGATTTCGAAAGATATTCGTCAGTACTCTCAGACTTGTGACACCTGTCAGAGGGTGGGTAAGAGAGGGGGCCACCATAAAGCAAAACTTCACCCCCTTTCCATTATCGAAGAACCGTTTAGCAGGGTAGCCATAGACTTGGTAGAGCCCCTAAATAGACCGAGCCCTTCCGGCTAGAAATACATCCTGAACCTAGTAGATTATGCCACTAGATACCTAGAGGCGGTGGCGTTGACCAATGTCCATGCTGAGATGGTCGCGGATGCCCGGATGCAGATTTTCTCTCGCATGGGATTTCACAGAGATAATTTTAGATCGGGGCACCCAATTTACCGCTGAAGTCACCCACCAATTTTGGAGACAATGCGGAACTAAGACCATAGTAAACTCGGCATACCACCTCAGTCCAATGGTCTCTGCAAACGTTTTAATGGGACGCTAAAATAAATGCTCCAGACGTTGGCAGACACTAGGAAAGACTGGGAAAGATTTCTGCCCCACCTTCTATCTGCATACAGGGAGGTGCCTTTGAACTACTGTTCGGTAGAAGGGTGAGAGGCCTGTTAGACTTAATAAGAGAGCATTGGGAGGGAGAGGTTAGCGCAGATGGTAAATCTATCCTCCCATATGTCAGTGCCGATGGTACGATAGGGGAGCCAAGGACCGCAGCTTTCAAGTGGGACAAAAAGTATTGATTTTGAAACCCGTCTGCAATCACAAGCTGCAGGCCCCATACTGGGTGGTAGAACAAAAATGCGAAACCACCTATGTGACTGGCCCGTGCTCAGGAGTAGGGGGAAGACACATGCTCCATGTAAATATGCTAAAATTATCGGGCACTCGTACATAGGCCCATTATACAGACCCTGCGTCTCGCTGTGCGGTGGGGGGGGGGGGGGGTGCATTCGTACATAGGCCCCCACATTATACAGACCCTGCGTCTCGCTGTGCGGTGGTGGTGGTGGGGGGTACATTCGTACATAGGACCCACATTAATGGGCTGTGTGTTAGCAACATGTTTATATTGTGTTGCACAATGTCTCCATCTGGTGGTTAATGTTTATGTTTCTTTAAGTTCTTTTTAGACGTCCTTGTCTTCCCCTCTGCATCAGTTTGCGGCTGGTAGCGATGTGAGATGTGGATGTTATATTTAGATGACTTACTTCCTGAAGAGTTGGGCAAGTGCCCGTGGTTTCCGTATTCTAAGGTCCGGGTCAGACTGTATATTCTTTTCTACAGATATTATTGTCTTGTTGCTGTTCCTTATAAATATATAATGTGACTAGCGAATTGCCCGTCAAAAAATGACGGCAATGAGATGTGTATGTTTGGAAAGTTGTTTAGTTATTAATATACATATGAAATTGTAAGGTAGCTAATGTTGTTTTGTGTGTACTACTGAAATATATACTAATAATAATTAATAAATGAATACACTTTACCTATTTTGAAGCATTGTATTGAAGAGCTGGCAATCTGTGTTGATGTTGCTGCAGCATTAGTGGTGTGGAGGTGCTGTGTGAGCGTGATGAACGTGTGCATTGTAATAGTGTGCGTGCGCGAGACGAAACCGTTAGCGTAGTTGTGTACTTCCACATTAGCGTAAAATGGCGGGTAATGTGGGGTATGCGTGTTCTCGGATTATCCGTAAGTGTTTTCCGTGGTTATAGTGCTGTAGCCTCGTTTTCGTTTTGTTCGGCCGCCATTTTTTCTCTCGCTTAGAGAATTTTGTAGCGTCTAAACTCTTTTATTTTTAGTTAAGTGAAGCTGTAAGTATTTTTTTTGGAGGTCCTGGATGCTTCGTGTTGCTGTAGGTAAGCTTTTTATGTATGTGTTGTGTGTATTTATTGTGTTTTTGTTTTTTTCCTGTACGCGGCTTGCGTCCGATTTTTGCGATGTCGTAATGTGTGGTATGCGTCTTAGCGGATTATCTGTAAGTGTTTTTCGTGCTTAGAGTGCTGTAGCCTCGTTTTCGTTTTGTTCGGCCGCCATTTTTTCTCTTGCTTTGCCAATTTTTTAGTGTGTATCCTCTTTTATTTTGAGGTAAATGAAGCTGTAAGCTGTCGGTAAGCTTTTTATGTATGTGGTGTGTGTATTTATTGTGTTTTTTTTCATGTTCGCGAGTTGCGTACGTATTTTTTGGCTGCGGTATAAAGGCTCGCCTCGCTACGCAAGGCTCGCCTGCAATGAGCGCATGCAGTGCTCATTGCCAAAGTGCTCTGTATAAACGTTAGTTTTGCGAGGGCCTCAGTTGCTGTCACGGAGCCGCGGCCCTCGCTACACGTGAGCCCGCGGCCGTTGCTACGCGACGGCCGCATCGCTCCCTCGCTTCGCGAGCCGCGGCCCTCGCAAGCGTGAGCAACGGCCCGTACGCTCACAACTATATATGTGATGGCTGCGATTGCACAGCTCCCCACCAATCCCAAATACGGGACATTTGTTGCAGTTCTTTCTTCCAAAGAATAGAAACTCTTTATTTCTCTCCTCGTGCCCAAGCTCAAGAAATTCCAGCACAGATCTCAGCTCTGACCTCACTGTGACCTGATTTATCCATTTATGATGGGTCTCCTCTACAATCCCCTCATGATCTGGGACCTCCTCTACAGTTCCCTTATCTCTTCATGGGATCTCCTCTATAGTTGCATTGTGGGCTGGGGTTTCCTGTACAATACCCCCATGAGCTGGGATCTCCTCTACAGTTGCATTGTGGGCTGGGGTTTCCTGTACAATACCCCCATGAGCTGGGATCTCCTCTATAGTTGCATTGTGGGCTGGGGTTTCCTGTACAATACCCCCATGAGCTGGGATCTCCTCTATAGTTGCATTGTGGGCTGGGGTTTCCTATACAATACCCCCATGAGCTGGGATCTCCTCTACAGTTGCATTGTGGGCTGTGGTCTCCTCTCCAAATTGCCTAAACTCTGGGAGGGTTAAGAATAAATGGGGACTGTAACGGATCTCCTGGCACCCCGAGCGGGTATCTCCGTTGATGGACGCGTCCTAGCTTGCGTCGAGGCCTACAAGCACTGCACCGGACACCAAAACCACCACAGACTCCAAGGATAGTACATCAGGAACAAGCGTTCAGTAGTTACAGCTCAAGGGAGTATGCAAAAGCATAACAATCCCCAGTATGAAAGCGATCCCCTCCAATAACGAGACGAGACTACGTTTTGAAGGGTCAAGTAGAACTATAACTTTAATGACAGGGAATCTCCTTTTATGCAATGGTGCCCTCTGAAGGGCTACACCCACATAATTATCACAGCCAATTATATACATGGTTCAACCCCCACGTCTCCTCCCCTCAGATAACAGGTAACACAATTAAAACAGACACAATTTTAACCACATTCTGGATGTACCCCAAAAACAGGGGGTACACCTTTAAGTCCAGCACCGTTCAATAGCTCACACCCAGGGGAACAACATATTAAAAAATGGCATGAATCAGACCAGGGGTTCAAAAGTTAGTAAAAGTATCTTTTACCCATAACACACAGACATTTCCCATATCCCCCATACAATACACATATAGGGACAATAGGTGAGCCACACCTCCCTGGCAACTTGGATACAATCAGACATTAATTAGATCAGCCTTCTTTGTTCTTATCAGAGAATGAAAACACTTTGGAAAATGCAAGGATCCTTCACAACATCCTTATCTTAGGAGAGTCTCTGTAACAGGATTCTCTGTAATAGGATTATCTATTAGCCTAGTAGCTGTGATATTCTGAGCCAATATATTCTGTAGAACATAAAACAACATATCTACAGTACAGCAATGTGATCATATTTTAACCAAGAATTAAATAACCATAAGACAGGGTAAAACAGTGATGGGTTCCGTTACAGGGACCAGGATTGGTGGAGGACTCCATGTGTAGTATAGTGCAAGTCTTCCAGTGGATACTGCTGGGACAAACACAGTGACTGGTAAATAGAAGGTGATCCTGAAGGTGACATTAAGACGAGCTTCCTTAGAAGTGCAGAAATATTGTCTTGAGGTAGGGCTCAGAATTTCACAGAAGGGGTGAATTTTATGGCTGTACTCAGATTGCTCCCTTATAGTGTAGGATGACTTACAGGAACATAATTTGTTGTTTAGCTGTTCAGTCATGTCTGACTCTCCTTAACCCTATGGACAGCAGGGACATCTGTCAGCCACAGCCCCTCTGAGATCCATTCAGCTCATGTTCATTGCGTCATGATCTTTTCTATTCATTTCTGCTTCTTTGTGTGCCTGTAGTCTTTCCCAGCATCAGAGTCTTCTCATGATACGGCCAAAATATTTGAGTTTCAGCCTCATGATCAAACCTTCCACTGAACAGTTTGGCTTCATTTACTGTAGTATTGATTGATTGGATGTTATTGTAGTCCAAGGTACTCTAAGCAGTTTTCTCCAACACCACAATAAAAAAGGCGTCAATTCTATGGCACTCAGACTTCTTTTTTGGTCCAGCTCTCACATCTGTATGTTACTACTGGGAATACCAGATGTCTAACTGTGGACCTTCGTTGATAGTGTAATAACTTTTTAATAGTTTGTCCAGACTTCCCATAGCTTTCCTCCCAAGAAGCAAACACCTTTTAATTCCATGGCTGCAGTCGCTATCTGCAGAGATCTTGGAGCCCAGGGAAATAAAATCTGATTTAATGTCATAAAACAACCAAAAGCTCCATCTAATGTGCTTCATCTACCTAAATAGAAAGCTTGGCTTGAAGGACCGCGGTGGTATTTTATTGTTCTACATTTATTTTTGTTTAACTAAACATGAAAGTGGCAAAATGTTATTAGAAACAAAACAAACACAACTTTTACATTTTGCGTATTTTATATGAGATAATTCTCTGGATCTGACAGATGTGCCTGGCATGCTGCGGTCCATAAGGTCACAGAGAATCAGAAACGACTGAATGACTAAACAACAACAACATTTTCTGGATCACTCTAACACCTACCAGTACAACTCACCAAGACCAGCCATCCTGCTCCCTCAGTCTTCACCATGGTCCACAGCCACCTCCTCCAACGACTGCACATATTATTTCACTCCAACCAGGGGCACGGACCTGTTATGTGTCACATACTATACTCGGCGCTCATCACTCTACAGAACATGTTGGCACTTTAAGAATAATAATAACAATAATGTTTTTTTTTTTTTTTTTGCAAAAGTGAATAAATAAAAGTACTTTACATAATCCGAAAACCTGATATTATGTTAATTGCTCCACCTTTTTATGTAAAGTTGCGTGTGGGTGCGTGCGAAGTCTAGTCCTGGACGGTAACCTTATCCTACTTTGATTTGCCTCCAGTCTGCTGTTGTCTCCGTCCAAATACTTAAACTCTCATTCCCTCTTCTCATCATGTCCTCAGCCAATATGTGGGCTCTCACATCAGTCCAGATAATGGTCTTTCTGGTGGGTTTGGCCTCCAATGGTTTCATCCTGGTGGTCAATATTTTGGACTATATCCACAGTCACCCCCTTATCTTCTCGGATTACTTTATGTGCAGTTTGGCTTTGTCTAACCTCTTGCTCCAAATCTGTGGAGAAGCAAACTGGATGTGTGAAGTCAACCAAGAAACACATCCTGTCTGTTGGGTCATGTTTGCCCTGAAGATGATAAGCAGCTCCTGCAGCCTTCTCCTGACCACCTGGCTCTGCATCTACTACTGTCTGCGCATTGTGATTTTCCGTCACTACCTAATGATTTGGCTCCAGAGACGCATCAAACCCTTTTACAAATATCTCATCTTTTCATCAATGCTTCTGTGCCTGATAATGGGCCTTCCACTGGCATGGACTGGAAAGGAGCTTCCTCATCATACGAATACCAGTGCCTTTAGTTATCACTATATAAGTACATACAGGGGCTTCCTTGTGCTTTTTGTATATGCTATTCCAGTATTTCTTGTCCTACTGTCTGCTGGTCTAATAATCAGATCCCTCACTAAGCACATGAGAAGAATGCACATCACCATGAAGGCCGGGGGTGAGGTGTGTATGGAAGCCCACCTCCAAGCTGGCCGCACTGTGATGTCTCTGCTGCTGCTGTACTTGGCATACTTTGTAATCTCCATACTGTTCGTGATTGATTTGTACCCTGAAGGTGATCCTCGGCTATATATCTGCTACCTGGCCTCCTCTATGTACTGTCCCGTGCACAGCATTATTCTGATCAGGGGTAATACCAAGCTCAGGAGGGCGGCAGCAGGAATCATAATGAATGCCCCAGCAACTGCCAACAGGGTGTAACATCATTCACCCCATGTATCCATCGGTAAAATATAAAGGAATACTTAATTTGACATTAACGGTCTAAAGTAAGCACTGGAAATGTACTTCTTTGACAGATTAGTTTAGAAGCCATTGTTATTGTTCTGACTCCAGGACAGGAATGGTAACCCCATCCGGCAGTGATTTGCATTCTGTCCTACACTTTGCTCGCTCTCAGTACTTCATTGTTTTAGTTCTCTTCACCATAACTTCATCATTACATGGCTCTTAGTGCTAGACAACTTCTGATGTCCTTGGTAGGCTTTATTGGTAACCTTCGGGACCAGTCCCAAAACCATGAGCCTATCAAATCTCTTCCTCAAAGTCTGATCTGCTGCCAACTGGTTCTGTGACCCGGCCTAGAATGAAGCCTCTGTTTTTCAGGTTATCTATGCCATGAAGAGGATAACCACCTTGACAGCTTTGTTCTGTGTCTTCTACTGCTTCAGGATTGTAGTTTTTTAACACCTTACATTGTTTGGCCTCAAACTGGACATACATTATCTGTGCTCCTATAACCTGTTCTTGGTAGGGTTGCCACTTGCCTGGACAAGTAAAATTCCCAGTGGGAATGGTTTTGTTAAAGGGACAGTTGATTAAGCACAACTTGGGGCACACCACTGTAACATACTCATAAAAACATATCTAAATACTTTATGATTTTTTTTTAAATAGGTGAATTTTCACATAACATGAAAACTGAACACATGGTTCTTAAGGAAGCCCACCTCTGTGCTGGATACACTCTGTCCCTCTTGTTTATTGTATACTTTGTATCCTCCATGATGGTTGCATTTGATCTGTTCCCCGATTCCCTCCTATTCCTCATTATTTGCCAACTTGTGGACATGTTATACTCCCCCACATACAGCGTGATCCTCATCAGGTAATTCGAAACTAAGGAGGGCAGCAGTAGGAATGGCCCTAAAAAGACAAGGAGTGAAGGGATGACAGATGCCGAAGAATCTATAAAGGAAAGAGCTGTACACCCCCCCCCCCCCACACACACACACAGACTTGCTGCATCTGCAACCACAGGAGACCCAGAATATTATGACTATATTCTCTATAAGTGTATAAACATACCAACACCTGTATGACCAAACCAACGACTGTATGACCATACCAACACCTGTATGACCATACCAACACCTGTATGACCATACCAGCACCTCTATGACCATACTAACACCTGTATGACCATACCAACACCTGTATGACCAAACCAACACTGTATGACCATACCAACGACTATATGACCATACTAACAGCTGTATGACCATACCAACACCTGTATGACCATACCAACACCTCTATGACCATACCAACACCTCTATTACCATACCAACACCTCTATGACCATACCAACACCTGTATGACCAAACCAACACCTGTATGACCAAACCAACACTGTATGACCATACCAACGACTATATGACCATACTAACAGCTGTATGACCATACCAACACCTGTATGACCATACCAACACCTGTATGATCATACTAACGACTGCATGACCATGCCAACACCTGTATGACCATACTAACGACTGTATGACCATACCAACACCTGTATGACCATACCAACACCTGTATGACCATACCAACGACTGTATGACCATACCAACGACTGTATGACCAAACCAACGACTGTATGACCATACTAACGACTGCATGACCATAGTAACGACTGTATGACCATACCAACAGCTGTATGACCATACTAACGACTGCATGACCATGCCAACGACTGTATGAACGTATTAACGCCTGAAACCCGGTAACCATGATGATGAGACTTTGTGATTTCTCTGTAAACTATAATCCAGATGATCACACATCTATGAAACAGCACAACCAACGGAAGCCAAACAGCATCATCGATATACCTGAACGACTGACATGTGGGAGGCTGGGCAAGGGACACTCAAGTACACCACAGCTATGATTTGTTGTTGTTGTTCAGTCATGTCCAACACTCTGTAACTCTATGGACAGTACACTGGGAACATCTGTAAGCCACTGCACCTCTTAGATCCATCAAGCTTGTGTTCACTATTTCAATGACCTCATCTATCCATATCTACAGTCCTGTTCTTTGTGTGCCTTCAATCACTCCCAGTATCAGAGTCTGTGTATGTATTATATGTAAAGATATATATATAGATGCAGGGCTCTGAAATCACTTCCTTAGTTTTACCCTCCACGTGCTAATCAAGCCCTCCACATATAAGTAGCATCATGCTGAGTAAAACGGTGTATATATCTGAATAATGATTTCTCTGAAAAAACAAGCCACAAGTCTCATAAGATGGGCTGGGAGAAGGGATCACATTAAGAGGTAGGGCTTTTGTTGATGCCCTCTAGTATGTTTAGCTTTTTGCTGCCCCATCCCCCCGTATTTCTTAGTTAAGTCTCGAGACTCCTGTCCTCCTCTATTCCTGAGCGCTCTACTTTTTCTTCCCCCAGTTTGTATAGTTAGATCCCTGAAGACTCACTACCCCAGATGCTTTCCTTGTGTAATAGTCTCAGGTGACATTAGTCCTAGTCCCATGCTGGGCACATTACCTTGGTATGTCCGGCTTGCTCTATGGGTGGTGGTCTTTACCTTATTTAATATATACTTTTCGATCTGGTGTAGGTCTTCAATTCTTACTTTATTTCTGAGTTGAATAAATTTTTTGCCATTTACTAATTGTTTAATAAAAATCCCTTTAAACATATGTGCATGAAATTGGTCTGATTCATGTGCACTACAATCAGATAAACAGCCCCCCACCCTGGTATAATACACGTTGGATGATGCCCCTAATTGTGGGGTTTCTGAGCCTATAATGACTGAAGATAAGAGGAGAGGGAGAAAGATAACCAACAAGAAGACAAGACCCTTCCTGTGACCCCCGCTCAGGAAAGACAAGACCCTTCCTGTGACCCCCGCTCAGAGTAGACAAGACCCTTCCTGTGACCCCCGCTCAGAGTAGACAAGACCCTTCCTGTGACCCCCGCTCAGGGAAGACAAGACCCTTCCTGTGACCCCCGCTTAGTGTAGACAAGACCCTTCCTGTGACCCACGCTTAGTGTAGACAAGACCCTTCCTGTGACCCCCGCTCAGAGAAGACAAGACCCTTCCTGTGACCCCCGCACAGAGAAGACAAGACCCTTTCTGTGACCCCAGCTCAGAAAAGACAAGACCCTTATTGTGACCCCAGCTCAGAGAAGACAAGACCCTTTCTGTGACCCCAGCTCAGAGAAGACAAGACCCTTTCTGTGACCCCAGCTCAGAGAAGACAAGACCATTATTGTGACCCACGCACAGAGTTGACTGGACCCTACCTGTGACACCTACTGGCAAGAAACGTAGCCTGTATTCAGTGTTGGCATGGGACGGGGGCAGAATGTATTCAGTGTTGGCATGGGACGGGGGCAGCCTGTATTCAGTGTTGGCATGGGACGGGGGCAGAATGTATTCAGTGTTGGCATGGGACGGGGGCAGAATGTATTCAGTGTTGGCATGGGACGGGGGCAGCCTGTATGCAGTGTTGGCATGGGACGGGGGCAGCCTGTATTCAGTGTTGGCATGGGACGGGTGCAGAATGTATTCAGTGTTGGCATGGGACGGGGGCAGAATGTATTCAGTGTTGGCATGGGACGGGGGCAGCCTGTATTCCATGTTGGCAGGGGAAAGGTATTCAGTGCTGGCAGGAGAAGGGGGCAGAATGTATTTCGTTTTTCACTGTGGTAAAGCTTCACAGTACGGACGGACTATTTAATGTGAAGTGGCCCCAAACATACAGCCTTATTAAATTGCGATTCAGTAAATTGAATAGGGCTCTATATAAGCTCACAGCATAGCTTTTTTACAGAAGTTTTTAGTTAGTGATCTTCTATCTGTGCTTATATAGAGCCCTATCTAATTTACTGAATCACAATTTAATAAGGCTGATAGTGTTTTACCTTTTCAATGTATCTATAAACTGGAGGAGAAAAGGGAGAATAAGGAAGGTGTTTAGGGGGTAAGAGGGTGAAAAGACAACTTGTGGGGCAGAACTGAGACCGGGACAGAATTCCCACTTTGCATCACTCACCTATACTATTAATACAAACTACACACAGGGGTTATGTATATATCACACCCCTGGGGACCCTGCACGTCCAGATATATCACACCCCTGGGGACCCTACACATCCAGATATATCACACCCCTGGGGACCCTACACATACAGATATATCACACCCCTGGGGACCCTGCACGTCCAGATATATCACACCCCTGGGGACCCTGCACGTCCAGATATATCACACCCCTGGGAATCCTACACGTCCAGATATATCACACCCCTGGGAATCCTACACGTCCAGATATATCACACCCCTGGGGACCCTACACGTCCAGATATATCACACCCCTGGGGACCCCACACATCCAGATATATCACACCCCTGGGGACCCTACACGTCCAGATATATCACACCCCTGGGGACCCTACACATCCAGATATATCACACCCCTGGGGACCCTACACGTCCAGATATATCACACCCCTGGGGACCCTACACATCCAGATATATCACACCCCTGGGGACCCTACACGTCCAGATATATCACACCCCTGGGGACCCTACACGTCCAGATATATCACACCCCTGTGGATCCCACACATCCAGATATATCACACCCCTGGGGACCCAACACGTCCAGATATATCACACCCCTGGGGACCCTACACATCCAGATATATCACACCCCTGGGGACCCTACACATCCAGATATATCACACCCCTGGGGACCCTACACATCCAGATATATCACACCCCTGGGGACCCGACACGTCCAGATATATCACACCCCTGGGTACCCCACACGTCCAGATATATCACACCTTTGGGGACCCTACACATCCAGATATATCACACCCCTGGGGACCCGACACATCCAGATATATCACACCCCTGGGGACCCTACACGTCCAGATATATCACACCCCTGGGGACCCTACACATCCAGATATATCACACCCCTGGGGACCCCACACATCCAGATATATCACACCCCTGGGGACCCTACACATCCAGATATATCACACCCCTGGGGACCCGACACATCCAGATATATCACACCCCTGGGGACCCTACACATCCAGATATATCACACCCCTGGGGACCCTACACATCCAGATATATCACACCCCTGGCGACCCTACACATCCAGATATATCACACCCCTGGGGACCCTACACATCCAGATATATCACACCCCTGGGGACCCGACACATCCAGATATATCACACCCCTGGGGACCCTACACATCCAGATATATCACACCCCTGGGGACCCTACACATCCAGATATATCACACCCCTGGGGACCCTACACATCCAGATATATCACACCCCTGGGGACCTGACACATCCAGATATATCACACCCCTGGGGACCCTACACGTCCAGATATATCACACCCCTGGGGACCCTACACATCCAGATATATCACACCCCTGGGGACCCCACACATCCAGATATATCACACCCCTGGGGACCCTACACATCCAGATATATCACACCCCTGGGGACCCGACACGTCCAGATATATCACACCCCTGGGGACCCTACACATCCAGATATATCACACCCCTGGGGACCCTACACATCCAGATACTGTATATAAATACAGGCATACCCCTTTTAACTCTGGCTTCCTAGAAGACCAAGTGCTAAACGAAACAGTGTTAAACGGGTCAATTTTAAAATAGAATAAATCACGGGCAAACTCGATTTTAAAATTCCTTTCATGGCTCTAGGTGTTTTGGATGATACACCAGCATCAAATCAGGGTTACTCTGGGATGTGTCTGCAAAAAACTGTTATTTCCAATACAGCTTTATAGTGAATCAGTGTTAAACAGGGTAGTGTTAAGCGGGGTCTGCCTGTATATCACACCCCTGGAACCCTTCACGTCCAGATGTCATACCCCTCAGGGACCCTACACGTCCAGATTTATTAAACCCTTGGACACACAAACCCTACAAGCCCAGAAATTTGACACCCCTGGAAACCCTTCACATCCAGATATGTCACACGCATGGACACACAGACCCTACACGTCCAGATATATCACACCCCTGGGGACCCTTCACATCCAGATATGTCACACGCATGGACACACAGACCCTACACGTCCAGATATATCACACCCCTGGGGACCCTTCACATGCAGATATGTCACACGCATGGACACACAGACCCTACACGTCAAGATGTATCACACCCCTGGGGACCCTTCCCGTCCTGAAGGGTCCCACCCCAGGATACACGGACCCTACACGTCCAGATAGATCACACCCATGGAGACCCTGTGATACATCTGGACATGCAGGGTCCCCAGAGGTGTGTAACATCTAGACATGCAGGATCCCTAGGGGTGTGACGTCCAGATGTGTCAAACTCCTGGACACACAGACCCTACATGTGTCGCACCCCTGGGGACCCTTAACGTCAACGATGTAGCATACCCCTGGGGACCCTTTACATTCTTAGGTGTCCCACCCAGGATACAGAGACCCTAAAGGTTCAGATATATATCACACCCCTGGGGACCCTTCACATACAAATGTCACACCCATGGACACACAGACCCTATACTTCAGGAAAAATATCACACCCCGGGGACCCTTCACATCCAGATGTATCACAACCGTAGGGATCCTTCACGTTCTGATGTGTCCCACCCCAGGATACAAGGACCCTACACGTCCAGATGTGTCACAGCCCTGGGGACGCTGCATGTCCAGATGTATCAAACCCCTGGGGGACCCTTCACGTTCTGATGTTTCCCACCCCGGGATACGCAGACCCTACACGTCCAGATGTGTCACACCCCTGGGGACCCTTCCTGTCCAGATGTATCACAACCCTGGGGACCCTTCACGTCCAGATGTATCACACCCCTGGGGGCCTGTCACGTCCAGATGTATCACATCCCTGTGGACCATGCACGTCCAGATGTATCACACCCCTGGGGGCCTGTCCCGTCAAAGATGTATCACACCCCTGGGGACCCTTCACGTTCTGATGTGTCCCACCCCTGAGGACCCTTCACGCACAAATGTATCGCACTCCTGGGGACCCTGCACATCCAGATGTATCGCACCCCTGGGGGCCATTAACGTCCTGATGTGTCTCACCCCTGGGGACCCTTCACGTCCAGATGTATTGCACCCATGGGGACCCTGCACGTTCTGATGTGTCCCACCCCAGGATACACAGACCCTACACGTCCAGATGTGTCACACCCCTGGGGACCCTGCACGTCCAGATGTATCATACCCCTGGAAACCCTGCACGTCCAGATGTATCACACCCCTGGGGACCCTTCACATCCAGATATGTCACACGCATGGACACACAGACCCTACACGTCAAGATGTATCACACCCCTGGGGACCCTTCCCGTCCTGAAGGGTCCCACCCCAGGATACACGGACCCTACACGTCCAGATAGATCACACCCATGGAGACCCTGTGATACATCTGGACATGCAGGGTCCCCAGAGGTGTGTAACATCTAGACATGCAGGATCCCTAGGGGTGTGACGTCCAGATGTGTCAAACTCCTGGACACATAGACCCTACATGTGTCCCACCCCTGAGGACCCTTAACGTCAACGATGTAGCATACCCCTGGGGACCCTTTACATTCTTAGGTGTCCCACCCAGGATACAGAGACCCTAAAGGTTCAGATATATATCACACCCCTGGGGACCCTTCACATACAAATGTCACACCCATGGACACACAGACCCTATACTTCAGGAAAAATATCACACCCCGGGGACCCTTCACATCCAGATGTATCACAACCGTAGGGATCCTTCACGTTCTGATGTGTCCCACCCCAGGATACAAGGACCCTACACGTCCAGATGTGTCACACCCCTGGGGACCTTGCATGTCCAGATGTATCAAACCCCTGGGGGACCCTTCACGTTCTGATGTTTCCCACCCCGGGATACGCAGACCCTACACGTCCAGATGTGTCACACCCCTGGGGACCCTTCCTGTCCAGATGTATCACAACCCTGGGGACCCTTCACGTCCAGATGTATCACACCCCTGGGGGCCTGTCACGTCCAGATGTATCACATCCCTGTGGACCATGCACGTACAGATGTATCACACCCGTGGGGGCCTGTCCCGTCAAAGATGTATCACACCCCTGGGGACCCTTCACGTTCTGATGTGTCCCACCCAGGATACAGAGACCCTAAAGGTTCAGATATATATCACACCCCTGGGGACCCTTCACATACAAATGTCACACCCATGGACACACAGACCCTATACTTCAGGAAAAATATCACACCCCAGGGACCCTTCACATCCAGATGTATCACAACCGTAGGGATCCTTCACGTTCTGATGTGTCCCACCCCAGGATACAAGGACCCTACACGTCCAGATGTGTCACACCCCTGGGGACCCTGCATGTCCAGATGTATCAAACCCCTGGGGGACCCTTCACGTTCTGATGTTTCCCACCCCGGGATACGCAGACCCTACACGTCCAGATGTGTCACACCCCTGGGGACCCTTCCTGTCCAGATGTATCACAACCCTGGGGACCCTTCACGTCCAGATGTATCACACCCCTGGGGGCCTGTCACGTCCAGATGTATCACATCCCTGTGGAACATGCACGTCCAGATGTATCACACCCCTGGGGGCCTGTCCCGTCAAAGATGTATCACACCCCTGGGGACCCTTCACGTTCTGATGTGTCCCACCCCTGAGGACCCTTCACGCCCAGATGTATCACACCCCTAGGGACCCTTCACGTTCTGATGTGTCCCACCCCTGAGGACCCTTCACGCCCAGATGTATCGCACTCCTGGGGACCCTGCACATCCAGATGTATTGCACCCCTGGGGACCCTGCACGTCCAGATGTATCACACCCCTGGGGACCCTGCACGTCCAGATGTATCACACCCCTGGGGACCCTTCACGTCCAGATGTATAGCACCCCTGGGGACCCTGCACGTCCAGATGTATCATACCCCTGGAAACCCTGCACGTCCAGATGTATCACACCCCTGGGGACCCTGCACGTCCAGATGTATCACACCCCTGGGGACCCTGCACGTCCAGATGTATCACACCCCTGGGGACCCTTCACGTCCAGATGTATTGCACCCCTGGGGACCCTGCACGTCCAGATGTATTACACCCCTGGGGACCCTGCACGTCCAGATCTGTCACACCCCTGGGGACCCTGTACATCCAGATGTATTATACCCCTGGAAATCCTGCACGTCCAGATGTATCACACCCCTGGGGACCCTGCACGTCCAGATGTATCACATCCCTGGGGACCCTGCACGTTCTGATATGTCACAACCCTGGGGGCCCTGCACGTCAAGATGTGTCACAACCCTGGGGCCCCTGCACGTCCAGATGTGTCACAACCCTGGGGGCCCTGCACGTCCAGATGTGTCACATCCCTGGGGACCCTGCACGTCTAGATGTATCACATCCCTGGGGCCCTGCACGTCCAGATGTATAACACCCCTGGGGGCCCTGCACGTCAAGATGTATCACACCCATGGGAGCCCTGCACGTCCAGATGTATCACATCCCTGGAGACCTGCACGTCCAGATATGTCACAACCCTGGGGGCCCTGCACGTCCAGATGTGTCACATCCCTGGAGACCTGCACGTTCTGATGTATCTCACCCCTGGGGGCCCTGCACGTCCAGATGTATCACACCCCTGGGGGCCCTGCACGTCCAGATGTATCACACCCCTGTTGGCCCTGCACGTCCAGATGTGTCACACCCCTGGGGACCCTGCACGTCCAGATGTGTCACACCCCTGGGGACCCTGCACGTCCAGATGTGTCACACCCCTGGGGACCCTGTACGTCCAGATGTATCGCACCCCTGGAAACCCTGCACGTCCAGATGTACCTCACCCCTGGAAACCCTGCACGTCCAGATGTACCTCACCCCTGGGGACCCTGCACATCCAGATGTATCACACCCCTGGGGACCCTTCAGGTCCAGATGTATCACACCCCTGGGGGCCCTGCACTTTCTGATGTATCACACCCCTGGGGACCCTGCACGTCCAGATGTGTCACATCCCTGGAGACCTGCACGTTCTGATGTATCTCACCCCTGGGGGCCCTGCACGTCCAGATGTATCACACCCCTGGGGACCCTGCACGTCCAGATGTATCACACCCCTGTGGGCCCTGCACGTCCAGATGTGTCACACCCCTGGGGACCCTGCACGTCCAGATGTGTCACACCCCTGGGGACCCTGCAAGTCCAGATGTGTCACACCCCTGGGGACCCTGTACGTCCAGATGTATCGCACCCCTGGAAACCCTGCACGTCCAGATGTACCTCACCCCTGGAAACCCTGCACGTCCAGATGTACCTCACCCCTGGGGACCCTTCACATCCAGATGTATCACACCCCTGGGGACCCTTCAGGTCCAGATGTATCACACCCCTGGGGGCCCTGCACTTTCTGATGTATCACACCCCTGGGGACCCTGCACGTCCAGATGTATCACACCCCTGGGGACCCTAAACGTCCAGATGTGTCACACCCCTGGGGACCCTAAACGTCCAGATGTGTCACACCCCTGGGGACCCTAAACGTCCAGATGTACCACACCCCTGGGGACCCTTCAAGTCCAGATGTATCACACCCCTGGGGGCCCTGCACGTCCAGATGTATCACACCCCTGGGGACCCTAAACGTCCAGATGTGTCACACCCCTGGGGACCCTAAACGTCCAGATGTGTCACACCCCTGGGGACCCTAAACGTCCAGATGTGTAACACCCCTGGAAACCCTGCACGTCCAGATGTACCACACCCCTGGGGACCCTTCAAGTCCAGATGTATCACACCCCTGGGGACCCTTCAGGTCCAGATGTATCACAACCCTGGGGGCCCTGCACGTTCTGATGTATCACACCCCTGGGGACCCTGCACGTTCAGATGTATCACACCCCTGGGGACCCTTCAGGTCCAGATGTGTCACACCCCTGGGGACCCTGCTCGTCCAGATGTATCACACCCCTGGGGACCCTGCACGTCCAGATGTATCACACCCCTGGGGACCCTGTACGTCCAGATGTGTCACACCCCTGGGGGCCCTGCATGTTCTGATGTATCACATCCCTGGGGACCCGGCACGTCCAGATGTATAACACCCCTGGGGACCCTGCACGTCCAGATGTGTCGCACCCCTGGGGACCCTACACTTTCAGATGTGTCACACCCCTGGGGGCCCTGCACGTTCTGATGTATCACACCCCCGGGGACCCTGCACGTCCAGATGTGTCGCACCCCCGGGGACCCTGCACGTCCAGATGTATCACACCCCCGGGGACCCTGCACGTTGTGATGTATCACACCCCTGGGGACCTTGCACGTCCAGATGTATCACATCCCTGGGGACCCTGCACGTTCTGATGTGTCACATCCCTGGGGACCCTGCACGTTCTGATGTGTCACATCCCTGGGGACCCTGCACGTTCTGATGTGTCACATCCCTGGGGGCCCTGCATGTTCTGATGTATCACATCCCTGGGGACCCGGCACGTCCAGATGTATAACACCCCTGGGGACCCTGCACGTCCAGATGTGTCGCACCCCCGGGGACCCTGCACGTCCAGATGTATCACACCCCTGGGGACCCTGTACGTCCAGATGTGTCACACCCCTGGGGGCCCTGCATGTTCTGATGTATCACATCCCTGGGGACCCGGCACGTCCAGATGTATAACACCCCTGGGGACCCTGCACGTCCAGATGTGTCGCACCCCTGGGGACCCTGCACGTCCAGATGTGTCACACCCCTGGGGGCCCTGCACGTTCTGATGTATCACACCCCTGGGGATTCTGCACGTCCAGATGTGTCACATCCCTGGGGACCCTGCCCATTGTGATGTATCACACCCCTGGGGACCTTGCACGTCCAGATGTATCACATCCCTGGGGACCCTGCACGTTCTGATGTGTCACATCCCTGGGGACCCTGCACGTTCTGATGTGTCACATCCCTGGGGACCCTGCACGTTCTGATGTATCACACCCCTGGGGACCCTGCACGTTCTGATGTATCACACCCCTGGGGAACCTGCACGTTCTGATGTGTCACACCCCTGGGGACCCTGCACGTTCTGATGTGTCACACCCCTGGGGACCCTGCACGTCCAGATGTGTCACACCCCTGGGGACCCTGCACGTTCTGATGTGTCACATCCCTCGGGACCCTGCACGTCCAGATGTATCACAACCCTGGGGACCCTGCACGTCCAGATGTATCGCACCCCTGGGGACCCTGCACGTCCAGATGTATCGCACCCCTGGGGGCCCTGCACGTCCAGATGTATCGCACCCCTGGGGGCCCTGCACGTCCAGATGTATCGCACCCCTGGCGACTGAAACCCTGCACGTCCAGATGCATCGCACTCCTGGGGACCCTTCACGTCCAGATGTATCACACCCCTGGGGACCCTTCAGGTCCAGATGTATCACAACCCTGGGGGCCCTGCACGTTCAGATGTATCACACCCCTGGGGACCCTGCACGTTCAGATGTATCACACCCCTGGGGACCCTTCAGGTCCAGATGTGTCACACCCCTGGGGACCCTGCTCGTCCAGATGTATCACACCCCTGGGGACCCTGCACTTCCAGATGTATTACACCCCTGGGGACCCTGCACGTTCTGATGTGTCACACCCCTGGGGACCCTGCACGTTCTGATGTGTCACACCCCTGGGGACCCTGCACGTTCTGATGTGTCACACCCCTGGGGACCCTGCACATCCAGATGTGTCACACCCCTGGGGACCCTGCACGTTCTGATGTGTCACATCCCTCGGGACCCTGCACGTCCAGATGTATAACAACCCTGGGGACCCTGCACGTCCAGATGTATCGCACCCCTGGGGACCCTGCACGTCCAGATGTATCGCACCCCTGGGGACCCTGCACGTCCAGATGTATCGCACCCCTGGGGGCCCTGCACGTCCAGATGTATCGCACCCCTGGGGGCCCTGCACGTCCAGATGTATCGCACCCCTGGCGACTGAAACCCTGCACGTCCAGATGTACCACACCCCTGGGGACCCTTCACGTCCAGATGTATCACACCCCTGGGGACCCTTCAGGTCCAGATGTATCACAACCCTGGGGGCCCTGCACGTTCAGATGTATCACACCCCTGGGGACCCGGCACGTTCAGATGTATCACACCCCTGGGGACCCTTCAGGTCCAGATGTGTCACACCCCTGGGGACCCTGCTCGTCCAGATGTATCACACCCCTGGGGACCCTGCTCGTCCAGATGTATCACACCCCTGGGGACCCTGCACGTCCAGATGTATTACACCCCTGGGGACCCTGCACGTCCAGATGTATCACATCCCTGGGGACCCTGCACGTTCTGATGTATCACATCCCTGGGGACCCTGCACGTTCTGATGTGTCACAGCCCTGGGGACCCTGCACGTTCTGATGTGTCACATGCCTGGGGACCCTGCACGTGCTGATGTATCACACCCCTGGTGACCCTGCACGTTCTGATGTATCACACCCCTGGGGACCCTGCACGTTCTGATGTGTCACACCCCTGGGGACCCGGCCCGTCCAGATGTATCACACCCCTGGGGACCCTGCACGTCCAGATGTATCACACCCCTGGGGACCCTGCACGTTCTGATGTGTCACACCCCTGGGGACCCTGCACGTTCTGATGTGTCACACCCCTGGGGACCCTGCACGTTCTGATGTGTCACACCCCTGGGGACCCTGCACGTCCAGATGTGTCACACCCCTGGGGACCCTGCACGTTCTGATGTGTCACATCCCTCGGGACCCTGCACGTCCAGATGTGTCACAACCCTGGGGACCCTGCACGTCCAGATGTATCGCACCCCTGGGGACCCTGCACGTCCAGATGTATCGCTCCCCTGGGGGCCCTGCACCCCTGGCGACCCTGCACGTTCTGATGTATCACATCCCTCGGGACCCTGCACGTCCAGATGTGTCACAACCCTGGGGACCCTGCACGTCCAGATGTATCGCACCCCTGGGGACCCTGCACGTCCAGATGTATCGCACCCCTGGGGACCCTGCACGTCCAGATGTATCGCACCCCTGGGGACCCTGAACGTCCAGATGTATCGCTCCCCTTGGGGCCCTGCACCCCTGGCGACCCTGCACGTCCAGATGTATCACACCGCTGGGGACCCTGCACTTCTGATGTGTCACACCCCTGGGGACCCTGCACGTCCAGATGTATCACACCCCTGGGGACCCGGCACGTCCAGATGTATCACACCCCTGGGGACCCTGCACATCCAGATGTATCACACCCCTGGGGGCCCCGCACGTCCAGATGTATCACACCCCTGGGGACCCTTCAGGTCCAGATGTGTCACACCCCTGGGGACCCTGCTCGTCCAGATGTATCACACCCCTGAGGACCCTGCACGTCCAGATGTATCACACACCTGGGGACCCTGCACGTCCAGATGTATCACACCCCTGGGGGCCCTGCACGTCCAGATGTATCACACCCCTGGGGACCCGGCACGTCCAGATGTATCACACCCCTGGGGACCCGGCACGTCCCGATGTATCACACCCCTGGGGACCCGGCACGTCCAGATGTATCACACCCCTGGGGACCCTGCACGTCCAGATGTATCACACCCCTGGGGACCCGGCACGTCCAGATGTATCACACCCCTGGGGACCCTGCACGTCCAGATGTATCACACCCCTGGGGACCCTGCACGTCCAGATGTATCACATCCCTGGGGACACTGCACGTCCAGATGTATCACACCCCTGGGGACCCTGCACGTCCAGATGTATCACACCCCTGGGGGGCCTGCACGTCCAGATGTATCACACCCCTGGGGGGCCTGCACGTCCAGATGTATCACACCCCTGTGGGGCCTGCACGTTCTGATGTATCACACCCCTGGGGACCCTGCACGTCCAGATGTATCACACCCCTGGGGACCCGGCACGTCCAGATGTATCACACCCCTGGGGACCCGGCACGTTCTGATGTATCACACCCCTGGGGACCCTGCACGTCCAGATGTATCACACCCCTGGGGACGGACCCTGCACGTCCAGATGTATCACACCCCTGGGGACCCTGCACGACCAGATGTATCACACCCCTGGGGACCCGGCACGTTCTGATGTATCACACCCCTGGGGATCCTGCACGTTCTGATGTGTCACACCCCTGGGGACCCTGCACGTCCAGATGTGTCACACCCCTGGGGACCCTGCACGTCCAGATGTGTCACACCCCTGGGGACCCTGCACGTTCTGATGTGTCACACCCCTGGGGACCCTGCACGTCCAGATGTGTCACACCCCTGGGGACCCTGCACGTCCAGATGTGTCACACCCCTGGGGACCCTGCACGTCCAGATGTATCACACCCCTGGGGGGCCTGCACGTCCAGATGTATCACACCCCTGGGGGGCCTGCACGTTCTGATGTATCACACCCCTGGGGACCCGGCACGTCCAGATGTATCACACCCCTGGGGACCCTGCACGTCCAGATGTATCACACCCCTGGGGGGCCTGCACGTCCAGATGTATCACACCCCTGAGGACCCTGCACGTCCAGATGTATCACACCCCTGGGGACCCTGCACGTCCAGATGTATCCCACCCCTGGGGACCCTGCACGTCCAGATGTATCACACCCCTGGGGACCCTGCACGTCCAAATGTATCACACCCCTGGGGACGGACCCTGCACGTCCAGATGTATCACACCCCTGGGGACCCTGCACGTCCAGATGTATCACACCCCTGGGGACCCGGCACGTTCTGATGTATCACACCCCTGGGGACCCTGCACGTCCAGATGTATCACACCCCTGGGGACCCTGCACGTCCAGATGTATCACACCCCTCGGGACCCTGCACGTCCAGATGTATCACACCCCTGGGGACCCTGCACGTCCAGATGTATCACACCCCTGGGGACCCTGCACGTCCAGATGTAGCACACCCCTGGGGGCCCTGCACGTTCTGATGTATCACACCCCTGGGGACCCTGCACGTCCAGATGTATCACACCCCTGGGGACCCGGCACGTTCTGATGTGTCACACCCCTGGGGACCCTGCACGTTCTGATGTGTCACACCCCTGGGGACCCTGCACGTCCAGATGTGTCACACCCCTGGGGACGGACCCTGCACGTCCAGATGTGTCACACCCCTGGGGACCCTGCACGTCCAGATGTATCACACCCCTGGGGGCCCTGCACGTTCTGATATATCACACCCCTGGGGACCCGGCACGTCCAGATGTATCACACCCCAGGGGACGGACCTTGCACGTCCAGATGTATCACACCCCTGGGGACCCTGCACGTCCAGATGTATCACACCCCTGGGGACCCTGCACGTCCAGATGTATCACACCCCTGGGGGCCCTGCACGTTCTGATATATCACACCCCTGGGGACCCGGCACGTCCAGATGTATCACACCCCTGGGGACCCGGCACGTTCTGATGTGTCACACCCCTGGGGACCCTGCACGTTCTGATGTGTCACACCCCTGGGGACCCTGCACGTCCAGATGTATCACACCCCTGGGGACCCTGCACGTCCAGATGTATCACACCCCTGGGGGCCCCACACATCCAGATGTATCACACCCCTGGGGACCCGGCACGTCCAGATGTATCACACCCCTGGGGACCCGGCACGTCCAGATGTATCACACCCCTGGGGACCCGGCACGTCCAGATGTATCACACCCCTGGGGACCCTGCACGTCCAGATGTATCACACCCCTGGGGACCCGGCACGTCCAGATGTATCACACCCCTGGGGACCCGGCACGTCCAGATGTATCACACCCCTGGGGACCCTGCACGTCCAGATGTATCACACCCCTGGGGACCCTGCACGTCCAGATGTATCACATCCCTGGGGACACTGCACGTCCAGATGTATCACACCCCTGGGGACCCTGCACGTCCAGATGTATCACACCCCTGGGGACCCTGCACGTCCAGATGTATCACACCCCTGGGGGGCCTGCACGTCCAGATGTATCACACCCCTGGGGGGCCTGCACGTCCAGATGTATCACAACCCTGGGGGGCCTGCACGTTCTGATGTATCACACCCCTGGGGACCCGGCACGTCCAGATGTATCACACCCCTGGGGACCCGGCACGTCCAGATGTATCACACCCCTGGGGACCCGGCACGTTCTGATGTATCACACCCCTGGGGACCCTGCACGTCCAGATGTATCACACCCCTGGGGACGGACCCTGCACGTCCAGATGTATCACACCCCTGGGGACCCTGCACGTCCAGATGTATCACACCCCTGGGGACCCGGCACGTTCTGATGTATCACACCCCTGGGGATCCTGCACGTTCTGATGTGTCACACCCCTGGGGACCCTGCACGTCCAGATGTGTCACACCCTGGGGACCCTGCACGTTCTGATGTGTCACACCCCTGGGGACCCTGCACGTCCAGATGTATCACACCCCTGGGGACCCTGCACGTCCAGATGTATCACACCCCTGGGGACCCTGCACGTCCAGATGTATCACACCCCTGGGGGGCCTGCACGTCCAGATGTATCACACCCCTGGGGGGCCTGCACGTTCTGATGTATCACACCCCTGGGGACCCAGCACGTCCAGATGTATCACACCCCTGGGGGGCCTGCACGTCCAGATGTATCACACCCCTGAGGACCCTGCACGTCCAGATGTATCACACCCCTGGGGACCCTGCACGTCCAGATGTATCACACCCCTGGGGACCCTGCACGTCCAGATGTATCACACCCCTGGGGACCCTGCACGTCCAGATGTATCACACCCCTGGGGACGGACCCTGCACGTCCAGATGTATCACACCCCTGGGGACCCTGCACGTCCAGATGTATCACACCCCTGGGGACCCGGCACGTTCTGATGTATCACACCCCTGGGGACCCTGCACGTCCAGATGTATCACACCCCTGGGGACCCTGCACGTCCAGATGTATCACACCCCTCGGGACCCTGCACGTCCAGATGTATCACACCCCTGGGGACCCTGCACGTCCAGATGTAGCACACCCCTGGGGGCCCTGCACGTTCTGATGTATCACACCCCTGGGGACCCTGCACGTCCAGATGTATCACACCCCTGGGGACCCGGCACGTTCTGATGTCTCACACCCCTGGGGACCCTGCACGTTCTGATGTGTCACACCCCTGGGGACCCTGCACGTCCAGATGTGTCACACCCCTGGGGACGGACCCTGCACGTCCAGATGTATCACACCCCTGGGGACCCTGCACGTCCAGATGTATCACACCCCTGGGGGGCCTGCACGTCCAGATGTATCACACCCCTGGGGGGCCTGCACGTCCAGATGTATCACAACCCTGGGGGGCCTGCACGTTCTGATGTATCACACCCCTGGGGACCCTGCACGTCCAGATGTATCACACCCCTGGGGACCCTGCACGTCCAGATGTATCACACCCCTGGGGACCCGGCACGTTCTGATGTATCACACCCCTGGGGACCCTGCACGTCCAGATGTATCACACCCCTGGGGACGGACCCTGCACGTCCAGATGTATCACACCCCTGGGGACCCTGCACGTCCAGATGTATCACACCCCTGGGGACCCGGCACGTTCTGATGTATCACACCCCTGGGGATCCTGCACGTTCTGATGTGTCACACCCCTGGGGACCCTGCACGTCCAGATGTGTCACACCCTGGGGACCCTGCACGTTCTGATGTGTCACACCCCTGGGGACCCTGCACGTCCAGATGTGTCACACCCCTGGGGACCCTGCACGTCCAGATGTATCACACCCCTGGGGACCCTGCACGTCCAGATGTATCACACCCCTGGGGGGCCTGCACGTCCAGATGTATCACACCCCTGGGGGGCCTGCACGTTCTGATGTATCACACCCCTGGGGACCCAGCACGTCCAGATGTATCACACCCCTGGGGACCCTGCACGTCCAGATGTATCACACCCCTGGGGGGCCTGCACGTCCAGATGTATCACACCCCTGGGGACCCTGCACGTCCAGATGTATCACACCCCTGGGGACCCTGCACGTCCAGATGTATCACACCCCTGGGGACCCTGCACGTCCAGATGTATCACACCCCTGGGGACCCTGCACGTCCAAATGTATCACACCCCTGGGGACGGACCCTGCACGTCCAGATGTATCACACCCCTGGGGACCCTGCACGTCCAGATGTATCACACCCCTGGGGACCCTGCACGTTCTGATGTATCACACCCCTGGGGACCCTGCACGTCCAGATGTATCACACCCCTGGGGACCCTGCACGTCCAGATGTATCACACCCCTCGGGACCCTGCACGTCCAGATGTATCACACCCCTGGGGACCCTGCACGTCCAGATGTAGCACACCCCTGGGGGCCCTGCACGTTCTGATGTATCACACCCCTGGGGACCCTGCACGTCCAGATGTATCACACCCCTGGGGACCCGGCACGTTCTGATGTGTCACACCCCTGGGGACCCTGCACGTTCTGATGTGTCACACCCCTGGGGACCCTGCACGTCCAGATGTGTCACACCCCTGGGGACGGACCCTGCACGTCCAGATGTATCACACCCCTGGGGACCCTGCACGTCCAGATGTATCACACCCCTGGGGGCCCTGCACGTTCTGATATATCACACCCCTGGGGACCCGGCACGTCCAGATGTATCACACCCCTGGGGACCCGGCACGTTCTGATGTGTCACACCCCTGGGGACCCTGCACGTCCAGATGTATCACACCCCTGGGGACGGACCCTGCACGTCCAGATGTATCACACCCCTGGGGACCCTGCACGTCCAGATGTATCACACCCCTGGGGACCCTGCACGTCCAGATGTATCACACCCCTGGGGGCCCTGCACGTTCTGATATATCACATCCCTGGGGACCCGGCACGTCCAGATGTATCACACCCCTGGGGACCCGGCACGTTCTGATGTCTCACACCCCTGGGGACCCTGCACGTTCTGATGTATCACACCCCTGGGGACCCGGCACGTCCAGATGTATCGCACCCCTGGGGACCCGGCACGTCCAGATGTATCACACCCCTGGGGACCCGGCACGTCCAGATGTATCACACCCCTGGGGACCCTGCACGTCCAGATGTATCACACCCCTGGGGACCCTGCACGTTCTGATGTATCACACCCCTGGGGACCCGGCACGTCCAGATGTATCACACCCCTGGGGACCCTGCACGTCCAGATATATCACACCCCTGGGGACCCGGCACGTTCTGATGTATCACACCCCTGGGGGCCCTGCACGTTCTGATGTGTAACACCCCTGGGGACCCTGCACGTTCTGATGTGTCACACCCCTGGGGACCCTGCACGTTCTGATGTGTCACATCCCTGGGGACCCGGCACGTCCAGATATATCACACCCCTGGGGACCCGGCACGTCCAGATATATCACACCCCTGGGGACCCGGCACGTTCTGATATATCACACCCCTGGGTACCCTGCACGTCCAGATGTATCACACCCCTGGGGACCCTGCACGTTCTGATGTATCACACCCCTGGGGACCCGGCACGTCCAGATGTATCACACCCCTGGGGACGGACCCTGCACGTCCAGATGTATCACACCCCTGGGGACCCTGCACGTTCTGATGTATCACACCCCTGGGGACCCTGCACGTCCAGATGTATCACACCCCTGGGGACCCGGCACGTTCTGATGTGTAACACCCCTGGGGACCCTGCACGTTCTGATGTGTCACACCCCTGGGGACCCTGCACGTTCTGATGTGTCACATCCCTGGGGACCCGGCACGTCCAGATATATCACACCCCTGGGGACCCGGCACGTCCAGATATATCACACCCCTGGGGACCCGGCACGTTCTGATATATCACACCCCTGGGGACCCTGCACGTCCAGATGTATCACACCCCTGGGGACCCTGCACGTCCAGATGTATCACACCCCTGGGGACCCTGCACGTCCAGATGTATCACACCCCTGGGGACCCGGCACGTTCTGATGTGTCACACCCCC
>CM050171.1:133852264-133888727 GCA_027410445.1 Discoglossus pictus
CAGGAAACACAGAGAGTGCAGGGCACACAGAGAGTGCAGGAAACACTGAGAGTGCAGGAAACACTGAGAGTGCAGGAAACACCGAGAGTGCAGGGCACACAGAGAGTGCAGGGCACACAGAGAGTGCAGGGCACACAGAGAGTGCAGGAAACACAGAGAGTGCAGGAAACAAAGAGAGTGCTGGAAACACAGAGAGTGCAGGAAACACAGAGAGTGCAGGAAACACAGAGAGTGCAGGACACAAATAGAGTGCAGGAAACACAGAGAGTGCAGGGCACACAGAGAGTGCTGGAAACACAGAGAGTGCAGGAAACACAGAGAGTGCAGGAAACACAGAGAGTGCAGGGCACAAAGAGAGTGCAGGAAACACCGAGAGTGCAGGGCACACAGAGAGTGCAGGAAACACCGAGAGTGCAGGAAACACAGAGAGTGCAGGAAACACCGAGAGTGCAGGAAACACCGAGAGTGCAGGAAACACCGAGAGTGCAGGACACAAATAGAGTGCAGAAAACACAGAGAGTGCAGGGCACAAAGAGAGTGCTGGAAACACAGAGAGTGCTGGAAACACAGAGAGTGCAGGAAACACAGAGAGTGCAGGGCACAAAGAGAGTGCAGGAAACACAGAGAGTGGAGCACAAAGAGAGTGCAGGAAACACTGAGTGCAGGGCACAAAGAGAGTGCAGGAAACACAGAGAGTGCAGGAAACACAGAGAGTGCAGGGCACACAGAGAGTGCAGGAAACACTGAGTGCAGGGCACAAAGAGAGTGCAGGAAACACAGAGAGTGCAGGAAACACAGAGAGTGCAGGGCACACAGAGAGTGCAGGAAACACAGAGAGTGCAAACAGTGCTCACAATTCCAGTGCAATCCCACAGACACAGGTGCAGGGTGCAACTGACTCACAGAATATAGAGAGACATAGAGAGCCGAGACACACTGGGAGCTCTGACCCCCCCGGAATACACACAGGTTACTAAGAAGAGTCCCCACCCAGTGGGTGTGTAACGAACAGAGGTGCGCACCATGCAGTGAGACCAATAGATAGAGAGGTATACCATGCAGTGACGTGTATACTATACAGTGAGGAGTGTATACCATGTGATGAGGTGTATATATCATGCAGTGAGGTGTGTATACTATACAGTGAGGTGTATATATCATGCAGTGAGGTGTATATCCCATACAGTGAGGAGTGTATACACTGCAGTAAAGTGTATATATCATGCAGTGAGGTGTATATACTATACAGTGAGGTGTATATATCATGCAGTGAGGTGTATATACCATACAGTGAGGAGTGTATACACTGCAGTGAGGTGTATATATCATGCAGGGAGGTGTATATACTATACAGTGAGGTGTATACCATACAGTGAGGAGTGTATACACTGCAGTGAGGTGTATATATCATGAAGTGAGGTGTATACCATACAGTGAGGAGTGTATACCATGCAGTGAGGTGTATATATCATGCAGTGAGGTGTATATACTATACAGTGAGGTGTATACCATACAGTGAGGAGTGTATACCATGCAGTGAGGTGTATATATCCTGCAGTGAGGTGTATATACTATACAGTGAGGTGTATACCATACAGTGAGGAGTGTATACACTGCAGTGAGGTGTATATATCATGCAGTGAGGTGTATATACTATACAGTGAGGTGTATACCATACAGTGAGGAGTGTATACACTGCAGTGAGGTGTATATATCATGAAGTGAGGTGTATACCATACAGTGAGGAGTGTATACCATGCAGTGAGGTGTATATATCATGCAGTGAGGTGTATATACTATACAGTGAGGTGTATACCATACAGTGAGGAGTGTATACACTGCAGTGAGGTGTATTGTGTAACGGAACCCATCACTGTTTTACCCTGTTTTATGATTATTATGGTTAAAATATGATCCTACTATTATACTGCATGTATGTTGGTTTATGCTCTGCAGAATATTGTCCCAGACATTTGCAGCTACTTGGCATGGGAGACAAACAGGTATATACCATACTGTGAGAAGTGTATACCATGTGATGAGGTGTATATATCATGCAGTGAAGTATCAAAGTTGCCAGGGAGCCTCGGAGAGGTGTGACCCACCTATTGTTCTCTTTATGTGTATTGTGTGGCCAAATATGGGCATGTGTATTGCCTGTGGGAAGAGATGGGTATAAATATTTCTGCAGAACAAAATAAAGTCAGTACTCATTTGACTCCCAAATTTTGTGTCGTCCAATATGGGAGGTCGGGGATGGTGAAACTGTAGTGCCTCTTGGGTATTTTACCGTATACCAGCGGAGATATTGGACTGCGTGTTCCAGCTCCGTTACATATATATCATGAAGTGAGGTGTATACCATACAGTGAGGAGTGTATACACTGCAGTGAGGTGTATATATCATGAAGTGAGGTGTATACTATACAGTGAGGAGTGTATATCCTGCAATAAGGTGTATATATCATGCAGTGAGGTGTATATACTATTTAGTGAGGTGTATACCATACAGTGAGGAGTCTATACACTGCATTGAGGTGTATATATCATGCAGTGAGGTGTATATACTATACAGTGAGGTATATACCATACAGTGAGGAGTGTATACCATGTGATGAGGTGTATATATAATGCAGTGAGGTGTATACCATACAGTGAGGAGTGTATACACTGCAGTGAGGAGTGTATATCATGCAGTGGGGTGTATATATCATGAAGTGAGGTGTTTATACTATACAGTGAGGTGTATACCATACAGTGAGGAGTGTATATCCTGCAATAGAGTGTATATATCATGCAGTGAGGTATATATATCATGCAGTGAGGTGTATATCCTATACAGTGAGGTATATACCATACTGTGAGAAGTGTATACCATGTGATGAGGTGTATATATCATGCAGTGAAGTATATATACGATACAGTGAGGTGTATACCATACAGTGGATATAAAAAGTCTACACACCCCTAAATGTCAGGTTTCTGTGCTGTAAAAAAATGAGATAAAGATAAATAATTTCAGAACTTTTTCCACCTTTAATGTGACCTATAAACTGTACAACTCAATTGAAAAACAAACTGAAATCTTTTAGGTGGAGGGAAGAAAAAAATAAAATAAAAATAATGTGATTGCATAAGTCTGCACACCCTCTTATAACTGGGGATGTAGCTGTGTTCAGAATTAAGCAATCACATTCCAAATCATGTTAAATAGGAGTCAGCATACACCTGCCATCATTTAAAGTGCCTCTGATTAACCCCAAATAAAGTTCAGCTGCTCTAGTTGGTCTTTCCTGAAATTGTCTTAGTCGCATCCCACAGCAAAAGCCATGGTCCACAGAGAGCTTCCAAAGCATCAGATGGATCTCATTGTTAAAAGGTATCAGTCAGGAGAAGGGTACAAAATAATTTCCAAGACATTAGATAAACCATGGAACACGGTGAAGACAGTCATCATCAAGTGGAGAAAATATGGCACAACAGTGACATTACCAAGAACTGGAGCTCCCTCCAAAATTGATGAAAAGACGAAAAGAAAACTGGTCTGGGAGGCTACCAAGAGGCCTACAGCAACATTAAAGTAGCTGCAGGAATATCTAGCAAGTACTGGCTGTGTGGTACATGTGACAACAATCTCCTGTATTCTTCATATGTCTGGGCTATGGGGTAAAGTGGCAAGACGAAAGCCTTTTCTTACAAAGAAAAACATCCAAGCCAGGCTACATTTTGCAAAAACACATCTGAAGTCTCCCAAAAGCATGTGGGAAAAGGTGTTATGGTCTGATGAAACCAAGGTTGAACTTTTTGGCCATGATTCCAAAAGATATGTTTGGCGCAAAAACAACACTGCACATCACCAAAAGAACACCATACCCACAGTGAAGCATGGGGGTGGCAGCATCATGCTTTGGGGCTGTTTTTCTTCAGCTGGAACTGGGGCCTTAGTTAAGATAGAGGAAATTATGAACAGTTCCAAATACCAGTCAATATTGGCACAAAACCTTCAGGCTTCTGCTAGAAAGCTGAACACGAAGAGGAACTTCATCTTTCAGCATGACAACGACCCAAAGCATACATCCAAATCAACAAAGGAATGGTGTGACGAAGTGCCCTTCGCCACTTTGTCTTGGAGAGGACTGTTTGCCAGCCTCCTGCCCTGCGACTATGGCCCTGGTACATATTGCCCTTCAAGCACAGTATTCGGCCATACCAGAGTGTATGTCACTCATTCTGGCCCTTTACATACAGGGGGGTCATTCGGTACTTGCCCTGTGTGAACCATGATACCACAGATAGCTATGCCATGGAGCCCATTCATATAATGAAAGACTATGGGAAAGACTTTAGCTACATGGCAATTGAACTGTGTGAAGATGATATGAGCTCTATTCGGTAGTGTAACGGATCTACTGGCACCCTGACTGGGTACCTCCGTTGATGGACGCGTCCTAGCTTGCGTCGAGGCCTACAAGCACTGCACCGGACACCAAAACCACCACAGACTCCAAGGATAGTACATCAGGAACAAGCGTTTAGTAGTTACAGCTCAAGGGAGTATGCAAAAGCATAGCAATCCCCAGTATGACATAGCGATCCCTTCAATAACGAGACAAGGCTACGTTTTGAAGGGTCAAGTAGAACTAACTTTTTAATGACAGGGAATCTCCTTTTATGCAATGGTGCCCTCTGAAGGGCTACACCCACATAATTATCACAACAGCCAATTATATACATGGTTCAACCCCCACGTCTCCTCCCCTCAGATAACAGGTAACACAATTAAAACAGACACAATTTTAACCACATTCTGGATGTACCCCAAATACAGGGGGTACACCTTTAAGTCCCGCACCATTCAATATCTCTCACCCAGGGGAACAACATATACAAAAATGGCATGAATCAGACCAGGGGTTCAAAAGTTAGTAAAAGTATGTTTTTACACATAACACACAGACATTGCACATATCCCCCATACAATACACATATAGGACAATAGGTGAGTCACACCTCCCTGGCAACTTGGATACAATCAGACATTAATTAGATAATTCTTCTTTGTTCTTATCAGAGAATGAAAACACTTGGGAAAATGCAAGGATCCTTTACAACTTTCTTATCTCTTGAATCTCTGTAACAGGATTATCTATTAGCCTAGGTCTGCAAAAGTCTGGCTAATATTCTGAGCCAATATATTCTGTAGAACATCAACCAACATACATATAGTAGGATCATATTTTAACCATAATAATCATAAAACAGTTTAAAACAGTGATGGGTTCCGCTACAGGTAGTTTTGTGCGCTCAGATCCCAGCTGTAATGGAACCCATCACTGTTTTACCCTGTTTATGGTTATTTAATTCTTGGTTAAAATATGATCCTAGTAATATACTGTATGTATGTTGGTTTATGCTCTGCAGAATATTGTCCCCAGGCTAGTGCAGACCTTGGCAGGAGAGATAATCCTGTTACTGATAAGGACGTCTATTCATTCTCAAACATAAGAACAAAGACGGCTGATTTAATCATTGTCTGATTATATCTAGGAGCCTCAGGGAGGGGTGACCACACCTATTGTTCTCTTTATGTGTATTGTGTGGCCAACTATGGGGGATGTGGATTGCCATGCTGCCAGTAAGATACTTTTAATAACTTTTGAACCCCTGGTCTGATTCATGCCATTTTTTAATATGTTGTTCCCCTGGGTGAGAGCTATTGAACGGTGCTGGACTTAAAGGTGTACCCCCTGTTTTTGGGGTACATCCAGAATGTGGTTAAAATTGTGTCTGTTTTAATTGAGTTACCTGTTATCTGAGGGGAGGAGACGTGGGGGTTGAACCATGTATCTAATTGGCTGTGATAATTATGTGGGTGTAGCCCTTCAGAGGGCACCATTGCATAAAAGGAGATCCCCTGTCATTAAAGAATAGTTCTTCTTGACCCTTCAAAACGTAGCCTCGTCTCGTTATTGGAGGGGATGGCTCTATCATACTGGGAATTGCTATGCTTTTGCATACTCCCTTGAGCTGTAACTACTGAACGCTTGTTCCTGATGTGTCCTCCTTGGAGGAGAGGTCTTCCCCACACGGTCCTGGATGCTGGAGATTCATACAGGGTGGAAGGAAGACGGCGCGGCTCCAGCTATACTACGGCGGTTGTGGAGTCGGTGGTGGTTGAGGTGTCCGGTGCGGTGCTTGTAGGCCTCGGCGCAAACTAGGACACGTCTATCAACGGAGGTACCCGGTCGGGGTGCCAGTAGATCCGTTACAAATGGCTTCACCAGAAGAAGATTAAAGTTTTGGAATGGCCCAGCCAGAGCCCAGACCTGAATCCGATTGTGATCTGAAGAGGGCTGTGCCCAGGAGATGCCCTCGCAATCTGACAGAGCAAAGAAGAGTGGGCAAATCTTGCCAAGTCAAAATGTGCCATGCTGATAGACTCATACCCAAAAAGACTGAGTGCTGTAATAAAATCACAAAGGGCTTCAACAAAGTATTAGTTTAAGGGTGTGCAGACTTATGCAACCATATTATTTTATTTTTATATTTTTTCTTCCCTCTACCTAAAAGATTTCAGTTTGTTTTTCAATTGAGTTGTACAGTTTATAGGTCACATTAAAGGTGGAAAAAGTTCTGAAATGATTCATCTTTGTCTCATTTTTTTTACAGCACAGAAACCTGACATTTTAACAGGGGTGTGTAGACTTTTTATATCCACTGTACAGTGAGGAGTGTATACCATGTGATGAGGTATATATATCATGCAGTGAGGTGTATATACTATACAGTGAGATATATACCATACAGTGAGGAGTGTATACCATGTGATGAGGTGTATATACCATGCAGTGAGGTGTATATACCATGCAGTGAGGTGTATATATCATGCGGTGAGGTGTATATACTATACAGTGAGGTATATACCATACAGTGAGGTGTATATATCATGCAGTGAGGTGTATATACTATACAGTGAGGTATATACAATACAGTGAGGAGTGTATACACTGCAGTGAGGTGTATATACTATACAGTGAGGTGTATACCATATAGTGAGGAGTGTATACCCTGCAGTGGGGTGTATATATCATGCAGTGAGGTGTATATACTATACAGTGAGGTGTATACCATACAGTGAGGAGTGTATACACTGCAGTGAGGTGTATATATCATGAAGTGAGGTGTATACCATACAGTGAGGAGTGTATACCATGCAGTGAGGTGTATATATCATGCAGTGAGGTGTATATACTATACAGTGAGGTGTATACCATACAGTGAGGAGTGTATACTGTAACGGAGCTGGGACCCGCAGTCCAAAATCTCCGCTGGTATACGATAAAATACCCACGAGACACTACAGTTTCACCATCCCCGACCTCCCATATTGGACGACACACAATTTGGGAGTCAAATGAATACTGACTTTATTTTGTTAGTGCAGAAATATTTATACATCTCTTCCCACAGGCAATCCACATCCCCCATATTTGGCTGCACAATACCCATAAAGAGAACAATAGGTGGGTCACACCTCCCTGGCAACTTTGATACAATCAGACATTGATTCAATTACACCTCTTTGTTCTTATCAGAGAATTAAAACACTTTGGCAAATGCAAGGATCCTTTACAACTTTCTTATCTCTTGAATCTCTGTAATAGGATTATCTATTAGCCTAGGTCTGCAAAAGTCTGGCTAATATTCTGCAGAGCATCAAACAGCAAACATATTGTAGGATCATATTTTAACCAAGAATTAAATAATCATAAAACAGGGTAAAACAGGGATGGGTTCCGCTACACACCTCCCCCGTGACCATAAGCCGGCATACACGGTCTGATCCCAACGGATCGGCCCTGGGGATGTCCGGACAAAAGTATTTGTTGGTCAATTCTCTAGTTTGACAACCCATTAGCATTACTGCAATTCACATTTACTCACATTTCCCATATCCCCAGATAGCTGGGATCTGAGCGCACAAACCACCGAATAGCTCTCAGATCCTCTTCACACAGTTCAATTGCCATGTAGCTAAAGTCTTTCCCATAGTCTTTCATCGTATGAATGGGCTCCATGGCATAGCTATCTGGGGTATCACCGCTCCCACAGGGCAAGTACAGAATGACCCCCCTGTATGTAAAGGGCCAGAATGAGTGACTTACACTCTGGTATGGCCGAACACTGGTTCCAAAGGGCAATATGTACCAGGGCCATAGTCGCAGGGCAGGAGGCTGGCAACAGTCCTCTCCAAGCCAAAGTGGCGAAGGGCACTTCGTCACACATCTCCCCTTTGGGGGGAAGTCTAACCAGGCACCTGGATATTTCGCTGGGGTGATGGTGCAACACGCTGAGGGGACTTGAGGGGCAGAGGCCCGCGGCACTCTGCCCTGATGCCAGCTCTTCTGCTGGTATAACCTGCAGGACCTCCTGCTCTGTACCAGGGACAAGGGTGAGGGCAGAGGCCGACTGCACTCTGCCCCGCTGTCAGCTCTTCTGCTGGGGTACTTGGGACATATTGCGGCTCAATAGCCAGGGAAACGTGGGGGTCAGTGGGGGTTAACATTTCCTCTGTTAACCCTGGGGCCACATTAGAAGTTAGCTGGGGAGGGGAGTTTGTACTTACCCCCTCCTCCGGTTGTCCCAAGTGACGGTAGTTGGGGATCTGGACAAGCTGTGGGCGCAGAGACCACGGTCCCATCTGCGCCGTCTGGGAGATTGGTGTCTTCCCTGGTTAGGGTAAACTGTCGCTGGGGGGGAAGGATGACACCTTCTGCCCCCTGTGTTTCACACTGCCACTGGGGGGGAAGGACGACACCTTTGGCCCCCCTGGAGTACCCACTGACGCTGTGGAGGAAGGTCGACCACCTTCTGCTCCCTGGGGTACACACTGCCGCTGGGGGGAAAGGACGACACCTTCTGCCCCCTGGGGTTCACACTGCCGCTGGGGGGAAGGACGACACCTTCTGCCCCCTGGGGTTCACACTGCCGCTGGGGGGGAAAGGACGACACCTTCTGCCCCCTGGGGTTCACACTGCCGCTGGGGGGAAAGGACGACACCTTCTGCCCCCTGGGGTTCACACTGCCGCTGAGGGGGAAGGACGACACCTTCTGCCCCCTGGGGTTCACACTGCCGCTGGGGGGAAAGGACGGCACCTTCTGCCCCCTGGGGTTCACACTGCCGCTGAGGGGGAAGGACGACACCTTCTGCCCCCTGGGGTTCACACTGCCGCTGGGGGGAAAGGACGACACCTTCTGCCCCCTGGAGGGCCGGTAGAGAGACCTCGGTCCCATCTCTACCTGCCATCTGGAGGTCATCCCAGGACCAGTCAATGAAGTCTGGTTCTGCTTGTCGAGTAGGTTGGGGCTGCACGAAGCTGAGCAGGTGTTGGTAGTCCTGCTCCAGCTCCCACTCTCTCGTTACCAGGTGGGTCATGTCTTTGCTCACCTCGCCTTCGTCATCCCAGACATACATGCCCATCCGGTAGTCGTAGATGTCCCAAAACCTAGACCCCTCCGTGCTGCCAAGATCAATATCGTCCTCCAAGGCATCCCATAATAAACCCGGGCCATCATAATCATCCCCCCTCCGGTAAGTCGTGTTCAGCCGTCCAGGGGGTAAGTCGAACGGTATACCACCAGAGGGCCTGGTATGCGTTGTCTAGCCAGATCTCTCGCCCATACCAGGGTCTCTAGTCTTGTCACCCCACTCATCCAGGGGCTGCTCTCCCAATAGATACATCCGCATCGCCACACGCTTCTGTAGCCGCTGCTCATCACTGGGGAGACTCTCACCTCGCCGCCATTGGGCATCTTGCAGGGCATCATACCAGAGTTCCATTCTGTCTGTCTCCCTGTAGTCTGCGGCCTCCTTCTCATCCTCATCATGGAACGCTGTCCAAAAACTAGCCGGTTCCATCCTGCTGTAGCCAGGGGCGCTGTACGGATACTAGCGTTGCCCTCAATTTGTACTCCACGGAATGGTGTCTCCTGTAGCTGTCCTTCTGACCGTGGGAACAATTCCACCACTTGCCAACAAATGTAACGGAGCTGGGACCCGCAGTCCAAAATCTCCGCTGGTATACGATAAAATACCCACGAGACACTACAGTTTCACCATCCCCGACCTCCCATATTGGACGACACACAATTTGGGAGTCAAATGAATACTGACTTTATTTTGTTAGTGCAGAAATATTTATACATCTCTTCCCACAGGCAATCCACATCCCCCATATTTGGCTGCACAATACCCATAAAGAGAACAATAGGTGGGTCACACCTCCCTGGCAACTTTGATACAATCAGACATTGATTCAATTACACCTCTTTGTTCTTATCAGAGAATTAAAACACTTTGGCAAATGCAAGGATCCTTTACAACTTTCTTATCTCTTGAATCTCTGTAATAGGATTATCTATTAGCCTAGGTCTGCAAAAGTCTGGCTAATATTCTGCAGAGCATCAAACAGCAAACATATTGTAGGATCATATTTTAACCAAGAATTAAATAATCATAAAACAGGGTAAAACAGGGATGGGTTCCGCTACATATACCATGCAGTGAGGTGTATATATCCTGCAGTGAGGTGTATATACTATACAGTGAGGTGTATACCATACAGTGAGGAGTGTATACACTGCAGTGAGGTGTATATATCATGCAGTGAGGTGTATATACTATACAGTGAGGTGTATACCATACAGTGAGGAGTGTATACACTGCAGTGAGGTGTATATATCATGAAGTGAGGTGTATACCATACAGTGAGGAGTGTATACCATGCAGTGAGGTGTATATATCATGCAGTGAGGTGTATATACTATACAGTGAGGTGTATACCATACAGTGAGGAGTGTATACACTGCAGTGAGGTGTATTGTGTAACGGAACCCATCACTGTTTTACCCCTGTTTTATGATTATTATGGTTAAAATATGATCCTACTATTATACTGCATGTATGTTGGTTTATGCTCTGCAGAATATTGTCCCAGACATTTGCAGCTACTTGGCATGGGAGACAAACAGGTATATACCATACTGTGAGAAGTGTATACCATGTGATGAGGTGTATATATCATGCAGTGAAGTATCAAAGTTGCCAGGGAGCCTCGGAGAGGTGTGACCCACCTATTGTTCTCTTTATGTGTATTGTGTGGCCAAATATGGGCATGTGTATTGCCTGTGGGAAGAGATGGGTATAAATATTTCTGCAGAACAAAATAAAGTCAGTACTCATTTGACTCCCAAATTTTGTGTCGTCCAATATGGGAGGTCGGGGATGGTGAAACTGTAGTGCCTCTTGGGTATTTTACCGTATACCAGCGGAGATATTGGACTGCGTGTTCCAGCTCCGTTACATATATATCATGAAGTGAGGTGTATACCATACAGTGAGGAGTGTATACACTGCAGTGAGGTGTATATATCATGAAGTGAGGTGTATACTATACAGTGAGGAGTGTATATACCTGCAATAAGGTGTATATATCATGCAGTGAGGTGTATATACTATTTAGTGAGGTGTATACCATACAGTGAGGAGTCTATACATTGCATTGAGGTGTATATATCATGCAGTGAGGTGTATATACTATACAGTGAGGTATATACCATACAGTGAGGAGTGTATACCATGTGATGAGGTGTATATATAATGCAGTGAGGTGTATACCCATACAGTGAGGAGTGTATACACTGCAGTGAGGAGTGTATATCATGCAGTGGGGTGTATATATCATGAAGTGAGGTGTTTATACTATACAGTGAGGTGTATACCATACAGTGAGGAGTGTATATCCTGCAATAGAGTGTATATATCATGCAGTGAGGTATATATATCATGCAGTGAGGTGTATATCCTATACAGTGAGGTATATACCATACTGTGAGAAGTGTATACCATGTGATGAGGTGTATATATCATGCAGTGAAGTATATATACGATACAGTGAGGTGTATACCATACAGTGGATATAAAAAGTCTACACACCCCTAAATGTCAGGTTTCTGTGCTGTAAAAAAATGAGATAAAGATAAATAATTTCAGAACTTTTTCCACCTTTAATGTGACCTATAAACTGTACAACTCAATTGAAAAACAAACTGAAATCTTTTAGGTGGAGGGAAGAAAAAAAATAAAATAAAAATAATGTGATTGCATAAGTCTGCACACCCTCTTATAACTGGGGATGTAGCTGTGTTCAGAATTAAGCAATCACATTCCAAATCATGTTAAATAGGAGTCAGCATACACCTGCCATCATTTAAAGTGCCTCTGATTAACCCCAAATAAAGTTCAGCTGCTCTAGTTGGTCTTTCCTGAAATTGTCTTAGTCGCATCCCACAGCAAAAGCCATGGTCCACAGAGAGCTTCCAAAGCATCAGATGGATCTCATTGTTAAAAGGTATCAGTCAGGAGAAGGGTACAAAATAATTTCCAAGACATTAGATAAACCATGGAACACGGTGAAGACAGTCATCATCAAGTGGAGAAAATATGGCACAACAGTGACATTACCAAGAACTGGAGCTCCCTCCAAAATTGATGAAAAGACGAAAAGAAAACTGGTCTGGGAGGCTACCAAGAGGCCTACAGCAACATTAAAGTAGCTGCAGGAATATCTAGCAAGTACTGGCTGTGTGGTACATGTGACAACAATCTCCTGTATTCTTCATATGTCTGGGCTATGGGGTAAAGTGGCAAGACGAAAGCCTTTTCTTACAAAGAAAAACATCCAAGCCAGGCTACATTTTGCAAAAACACATCTGAAGTCTCCCAAAAGCATGTGGGAAAAGGTGTTATGGTCTGATGAAACCAAGGTTGAACTTTTTGGCCATGATTCCAAAAGATATGTTTGGCGCAAAAACAACACTGCACATCACCAAAAGAACACCATACCCACAGTGAAGCATGGTGGTGGCAGCATCATGCTTTGGGGCTGTTTTTCTTCAGCTGGAACTGGGGGCCTTAGTTAAGATAGAGGAAATTATGAACAGTTCCAAATACCAGTCAATATTGGCACAAAACCTTCAGGCTTCTGCTAGAAAGCTGAACACGAAGAGGAACTTCATCTTTCAGCATGACAACGACCCAAAGCATACATCCAAATCAACAAAGGAATGGTGTGACGAAGTGCCCTTCGCCACTTTGTCTTGGAGAGGACTGTTTGCCAGCCTCCTGCCCTGCGACTATGGCCCTGGTACATATTGCCCTTCAAGCACAGTATTCGGCCATACCAGAGTGTATGTCACTCATTCTGGCCCTTTACATACAGGGGGGTCATTCGGTACTTGCCCTGTGTGAACCATGATACCACAGATAGCTATGCCATGGAGCCCATTCATATAATGAAAGACTATGGGAAAGACTTTAGCTACATGGCAATTGAACTGTGTGAAGATGATATGAGCTCTATTCGGTAGTGTAACGGATCTACTGGCACCCTGACTGGGTACCTCCGTTGATGGACGCGTCCTAGCTTGCGTCGAGGCCTACAAGCACTGCACCGGACACCAAAACCACCACAGACTCCAAGGATAGTACATCAGGAACAAGCGTTTAGTAGTTACAGCTCAAGGGAGTATGCAAAAGCATAGCAATCCCCAGTATGACATAGCGATCCCTTCAATAACGAGACAAGGCTACGTTTTGAAGGGTCAAGTAGAACTAACTTTTAATGACAGGGAATCTCCTTTTATGCAATGGTGCCCTCTGAAGGGCTACACCCACATAATTATCACAACAGCCAATTATATACATGGTTCAACCCCCACGTCTCCTCCCCTCAGATAACAGGTAACACAATTAAAACAGACACAATTTTTAACCACATTCTGGATGTACCCCAAATACAGGGGGTACACCTTTAAGTCCCGCACCATTCAATATCTCTCACCCAGGGGAACAACATATACAAAAATGGCAATGAATCAGACCAGGGGTTCAAAAGTTAGTAAAAGTATGTTTTTACACATAACACACAGACATTGCACATATCCCCCATACAATACACATATAGGACAATAGGTGAGTCACACCTCCCTGGCAACTTGGATACAATCAGACATTAATTAGATCATTCTTCTTTGTTCTTATCAGAGAATGAAAACACTTGGGAAAATGCAAGGATCCTTTACAACTTTCTTATCTCTTGAATCTCTGTAACAGGATTATCTATTAGCCTAGGTCTGCAAAAGTCTGGCTAATATTCTGAGCCAATATATTCTGTAGAACATCAACCAACATACATATAGTAGGATCATATTTTAACCATAATAATCATAAAACAGTTAAAACAGTGATGGGTTCCGCTACAGGTAGTTTTGTGCGCTCAGATCCCAGCTGTAATGGAACCCATCACTGTTTTACCCTGTTTATGGTTATTTAATTCTTGGTTAAAATATGATCCTAGTAATATACTGTATGTATGTTGGTTTATGCTCTGCAGAATATTGTCCCCAGGCTAGTGCAGACCTTGGCAGGAGAGATAATCCTGTTACTGATAAGGACGTCTATTCATTCTCAAACATAAGAACAAAGACGGCTGATTTAATCATTGGTCTGATTATATCTAGGAGCCTCAGGGAGGGGTGACCACACCTATTGTTCTCTTTATGTGTATTGTGTGGCCAACTATGGGGGATGTGGATTGCCATGCTGCCGAGTAAGATACTTTTAATAACTTTTGAACCCCTGGTCTGATTCATGCCATTTTTTAATATGTTGTTCCCCTGGGTGAGAGCTATTGAAACGGTGCTGGACTTAAAGGTGTACCCCCCTGTTTTTTGGGGGTACATCCAGAATGTGGTTAAAATTGTGTCTGTTTTAATTGAGTTACCTGTTATCTGAGGGGAGGAGACGTGGGGGTTGAACCATGTATCTAATTGGCTGTGATAATTATGTGGGTGTAGCCCTTCAGAGGGCACCATTGCATAAAAGGAGATCCCCTGTCATTAAAGAATAGTTCTTCTTGACCCTTCAAAACGTAGCCCTCGTCTCGTTATTGGAGGGGATGGCTCTATCATACTGGGAATTGCTATGCTTTTGCATACTCCCTTGAGCTGTAACTACTGAACGCTTGTTCCTGATGTGTCCTCCTTGGAGGAGAGGTCTTCCCCACACGGTCCTGGATGCTGGAGATTCATACAGGGTGGAAGGAAGACGGCGCGGCTCCAGCTATACTACGGCGGTTGTGGAGTCGGTGGTGGTTGAGGTGTCCGGTGCGGTGCTTGTAGGCCTCGGCGCAAACTAGGACACGTGTATCAACGGAGGTACCCGGTCGGGGTGCCAGTAGATCCGTTACAAATGGCTTCACCAGAAGAAGATTAAAGTTTTGGAATGGCCCAGCCAGAGCCCAGACCTGAATCCGATTGTGATCTGAAGAGGGCTGTGCCCAGGAGATGCCCTCGCAATCTGACAGAGCAAAGAAGAGTGGGCAAATCTTGCCAAGTCAAAATGTGCCATGCTGATAGACTCATACCCAAAAAGACTGAGTGCTGTAATAAAATCACAAAGGGCTTCAACAAAGTATTAGTTTAAGGGTGTGCAGACTTATGCAACCATATTATTTTATTTTTATATTTTTTCTTCCCTCTACCTAAAAGATTTCAGTTTGTTTTTCAATTGAGTTGTACAGTTTATAGGTCACATTAAAGGTGGAAAAAGTTCTGAAATGATTCATCTTTGTCTCATTTTTTTACAGCACAGAAACCTGACATTTTAACAGGGGTGTGTAGACTTTTTATATCCACTGTACAGTGAGGAGTGTATACCATGTGATGAGGTATATATATCATGCAGTGAGGTGTATATACTATACAGTGAGATATATACCATACAGTGAGGAGTGTATACATGTGATGAGGTGTATATACCATGCAGTGAGGTGTATATACCATGCAGTGAGGTGTATATATCATGCGGTGAGGTGTATATACTATACAGTGAGGTATATACCATACAGTGAGGTGTATATATCATGCAGTGAGGTGTATATACTATACAGTGAGGTATATACAATACAGTGAGGAGTGTATACACTGCAGTGAGGTGTATATACTATACAGTGAGGTGTATACCATATAGTGAGGAGTGTATACCCTGCAGTGGGGTGTATATATCATGCAGTGAGGTGTATATATTATACAGTGAGGTATATACCATACAGTGAGGAGTGTATACATCGCAGTGAGGTGTATATATCATGCAGTGAGGTGTATATATCATGCAGTGAGGTGTATATATCATGAAATGAGGTGTATATTCTATACAGTGAGGTATATACTATACAGTGAGGAGTGTATAGCATGCAATGAGGTGTATATATCATGCAGTGAGGTGTATATACTATACAGTGAGGTATATACCATACAGTGAGGAGTGTATACATCGCAGTGAGGTGTATATATCATGCAGTGAGGTGTATATACTATACAGTGAGGTATATACCATACAATGAGGAGTGTATACACTGCAGTGAGGTGTATATATTATGAAGTGAGGTGTATATACTATACAGTGAGGTGTATGCCATACAGTGAGTTGTATATATCATGCAGTGAGGTGTATATACTATATAGTGAGGTGTATAGCATATAGTGAGGAGTGTATATCCTGCAATAAGGTGTATATATCATGCAGTGAGGTGTATATATCATGAAGTGAGGTGTATATACTATACAGTGAGGTATATACCATACAGTGAGGAGTGTATACCATGTGATGAGGTGTATATACCATGCAGTGAGGTGTATACCATACAGTGAGGAATGTATACCCTGCTGTGAGGTGTATATATCATGCGGTGAGGTGTATATATCATGCAGTGAGGTGTATATAACATGCAGTGAGGTGTATATACTATACAGTGAGATATATACCATACAGTGAGGTGTATATATCATGCAGTGAGGTGTATATAACATGCAGTGAGGTGTATATACTATACAGTGAGGAGTGTATACCCTGCAGTGGGGTGTATATATCATGCAGTGAGGTGTATATATTATACAGTGAGGTATATACCATACAGTGAGGAGTGTATACATCGCAGTGAGGTGTATATATCATGCAGTGAGGTGTATATATCATGCAGTGAGGTGTATATACTATACAGTGAGGTGTATACCATACAGTGAGGCATGTATATCATGCTGTGAGGTGTATATACTATATAGTGAGGTGTATACCATACAGTGAGGAGTGTATATACTGCAATAAGGTGTATATATCATGCAGTAAGGTGTATCTATCATGAAATGAGGTGTATATACTATACAGTGAGGAATATACCATACAGTGAGGAGTGTATAGCATGCAATGAGGTGTATATATCATGCAGTGAGGTGTATATACTATACAGTGAGGTATACACCATACAGTGAGGAGTGTATACCATGTGATGAGGTGTATATACCATGCAGTGAGGTGTATATACTATACAGTGAGGTGTATACCATACAGTGAGGAGTGTATACCCTGCGGTGTGTATATATCATGCGGTGAGGTGTATATATCATGCAGTGAGGTGTATATACTATACAGTGAGGTATATACCATGCAGTGAGGTGTATATACTATACAGTCAGGTATATACAATACAGTGAGGAGTGTATACACTGCAGTGAGGTGTATATATCATGCAGTGAGGTGTATATACCATGCAGTGAGGAGTGTATACACTGCAGTGAGGTGTATATACTTGTGACGAAGTGCCCTTCGCCACTTTGTCTTGGAGAGGACTGTTTGCCAGCCTCCTGCCCTGCGACTATGGCCCTGGGACATATTGCCCTTTAAACACAGTATTCGGCCATACCAGAGTGTATGTCACTCATTCTGGCCCTTTACATACAGGGGGGTCATTCGGTACTAGCCCTGTGTGAACCATGATACCACAGATAGCTATGCCATGGAGCCCATTCATATAATGAAAGACTATGGGAAAGACTTTAGCTACATGGCAATTGAACTGTGTGAATAGGATCTGAGCGCTATTCGGTAGTTTTGTGCGCTCAGATCTCAGCTATCTGGGGATATGTGAAATGTGAGTAAATGTGAATTGCAGTAATGCTGATGGGTTGTCAAAATAGAGAATTGACCAACAAATACTTTTGTCCGGACATCCCCAGGCCGATCCGTTGGGATCAGACCGTGTATGCCGGCTTATGGTCACGGGGGAGGTGTGTAACGGAACCCATCACTGTTTTACCCTGTTTCATTATTATTATTATTATGGTTAAAATATGATCCTACTATTATACTGTATGTATGTTGGTTTATGCTCTGCAGAATATTAGCCCAGACTATAGCAGACCTGGCATAAGAGATAATCCTATTACAGAGACTCCTCATAAGATAAGGAAGTCTATTGTATAAAGTGTTTTCATTCTCAGACATAAGAACAAAGAAGGATGATCTAATCCATGTCTGATTGTATCAAAGTTGCCAGGTAGCCTCAGGGAGGTGTGACCCACCTATTGTCCCTATATGTGTATTGTGTGGCCAACTATGGGGGGATGTGTATTGCCTGTGAAATGTCTGTGTGTTATGTGTAAATGATACTTTTACTAACTTTTGAACCCCTGGTCTGATTCATGCCTTTTTTTAATATGTTGTTCCACAATTTATGTTGTTCATAAAAATGTAAGATTTATTTATGTACTATGTAAAATCATAAAGTTATAAAAAGGGATAAAAATGTGTAAGTTTGAGCTGGGAGATAATTGAGTAGATACAGTAATAAACTCAATTATCTCCCAAGCAGGAGGGGAGGGAAACTGTGGGCGTTACTATTGTGTTATTGGTTGTTTATACCTTCCCCTGGGTGTGTTCTGTTTACCTGACTGTAATAAAAACCAGGCTGGGTGTGCCAGCAAGAGAGTTCTACTTGACCCTTCAAAACGTAGCTAATTCTCGTTCTTGGAGGGGATTGCTATATCATACTGGGGATTGCTATGCTTTTGCATACTCCCTTGAGCTGTAACTACTGAACCCTTGTTCCTGATGTACTCTCCCTTGGAGGAGAGGTCTTCCCCACACGATCCTGGATGCTGGAGATTCATACAGGGTGGAAGGAAGACGGCGCGGCTCCAGTTAAGCTACGGCGGTTGTGGAGTCTGTGGTGGTTGTGGTGTCCGGTGCGGTGCTTGTAGGCCTCGACGCAAACTAGGACGCGTCCATCAAAGGAGGTACCCGGTCGGGGTGCCAGGAGATCCGTTACAATACTATACAGTGAGGAGTGTATACCCTGCAGTGGGGTGTATATATCATACAGTGAGGTGTATATACTATACAGTGAGGTATATACCATACAATGAGGAGTGTATACACTGCAGTGAGGTGTATATATCATGCAGTGAGGTGTATATATCATACAGTGAGGTGTATATACTATACAGTGAGGTATATACCATACAATGAGGAGTGTATACACTGCAGTGAGGTGTATATATTATGATGTGAGGTGTATATACTATACAGTGAGGTGTATGCCATACAGTGAGGTGTATATATCATGCAGTGAGGTGTATATACTATATAGTGAGGTGTATACCATATAGTGAGGAGTGTATATCCTGCAATAAGGTGTATATATCATGCAGTGAGGTGTATATACTATACAGTGAGGAGTGTATACCATGCAGTGAGTTGTATATATCATGCAGTGAGGTGTGTATACTATACAGTGAGGTGTATACCATACAGTGAGGAGTGTATACACTGCAATGAGTTGTATATATCATGCAGTGAGGTGTATATACTATACAGTGAGGAGTGAATACCATGCAATGAGTTGTATATATCATGCAGTGAGATGTATATACTATACGGTGAGGTATATACCATACAGTGAGGAGTGTATACACTGCAGTGAGGTGTATATACTATACAGTGAGGTATATACCATACAGTGAGGAGTGTATACACTGCAGTGAGGTGTATATATCATGCAGTGAGGTGTATATACTATACAGTGAGGTATATACCATACAGTGAGGAGTGTATACACTGCAGTGAGGTGTATATGTCATGCAGTGAGGTGTAAATACTATACAGTGAGGTACATACCATACAGTGAGGAGTGTATACACTGCAGCCAGGTGTGTATATCATGCAGTAAGGTGTATACTATACAGTGAGGAGTGTATACCATGCAATGAGGTGTATATATCATGCAGTGAGGTGTATATACTATACAGTGAGGTTTATACCATACAGTGAGGAGTGTATACACTGCAGCGAGGTGTGTATATCATGCAGTGAGGTGTATATACTATACAGTGAGGTATATACCATGCAGTGAGGTGTATATATAATGCAGTAAGGTGTATACCATACAGTGAGGAGTGTATACCATGCAATGAGGTGTATATATCATGCAGTGAGGTGTATATACTATACAGTGAGGTTTATACCATACAGTGAGGAGTGTATACACTGCAGCAAGGTGTGTATATCATGCAGTGAGGTGTATATACTATACAGTGAGGTATATACCATGCAGTGAGGTGTATATATAATGCAGTAAGGTGTATACTATACAGTGAGGAGTGTATACCATGCAATGAGGTGTATATATCATGCAGTGAGGTGTATATACTATACAGTGAGGTTTATACCATACAGTGAGGAGTGTATACACTGCAGTGAGGTGTATATATCATGAAGTGAGGTGTATATACTATACAGTGAGGAGTGTATACACTGCAGTGAGGTGTATATACTATACAGTGAGGTATATACCATACAGTGAGGAGTGTATACACTGCAGTGAGGTGTATATATCATGTAGTGAGGTGTATATACTATACAGTGAGGTATATACCATACAGTGAGGAGTGTATACACTGCAGTGAGGTGTATATATCATGCAGTGAGGTGTAAATACTATACAGTGAGGTACATACCATACAGTGAGGAGTGTATACACTGCAGTAAGGTGTGTATATCATGCAGTGAGGTGTATATACTATACAGTGAGGTATATACCATGCAGTGAGGTGTATACTATACAGTGAGGAGTGTATACCATGCAATGAGATGTATATATCATGCAGTGAGGTGTATATACTATACAGTGAGGTTTATACCATACAGTGAGGAGTGTATACACTGCAGTGAGGTGTATATATCATGAAGTGAGGTGTATATACTATACAGGGAGGAGTGTATACCATGCAATGAGTTGTATATATCATGCAGTGAGAAGTATATACTATACAGTGAGGTGTATAACATACAGTGAGGAGTGTATACCATGTGATGAGGTGTATATATCATGCAGTGAGGTGTATATACTATACAGGGAGGTGTATACCATACAGTGAGGACTGCATACCCTGCAGTGAGGTGTATATATCATGCGGTGAGGTGTGTATACTATACAGTGAGGTGTATACCATACAGTGAGGAGTGTATACACTGCAGTGAGGTGTATATATCATGCAGTGAGGTGTATATTGTGACGGACCCGCTGGCACTCCGACCGAGTACCTCCGCCAATCGATGCTCCTAGTGCTTGCAGAGGACTTCAAGCACTCCAACCGACACCATCAGCACTGCAGACTTATCACATTCCCCCAAGCATGAGCCAAGGCTTCAAGAAAGGGTCAAGCAGGTCTGTTTTAATGAGCACCCAAAGCACCAGCACTCACACAGCCAGAGCAACTCCTCCTCAGAGAGAAAAAACTGACAATTAAAAACAGACAGTGTTTGAAAATATGACAGTTATTAAGGGTTCCTAAACTGGTGTTCTAGGAGGGAGGGGAATAAAACAGTCAAACTAAGTCCATAAAACAGGGTTTTCTTCACACTCTGCATCCGAAGTGCATAGCAAAACTGCAGATCCTTTGTCAGAGCATTTAAAGGGCCAGAACCAGTCTAATATAATCCACTATGCTCAAATAACATACAGTTCAAATACAGGCAATAATCAAGGCAAAAGTCTCTTGTGGCTGCTTCTGCCACAATATACTTCTGGATAACAAAATAAAGACAGTATTCTTTGACTCCCAATTGAGTGTCGTCCAATATGGGAGGTTGGGGATGGTGAGACTGTAGTGCTTCTTGGATATTTTACCGTATACCAGCTTCGTGTTCCAACTCCGTTACAATTGGTGGCAGCGATGGGATTCAAACCTCACAGCAGACCGTTGTTCGGCAGTTACAGCCATTTGGGAAATTTGGTATTTCGTATGGAACCGAAAGGAAAGGGTATGTGAATATACCCGAACGGATAGTGAATGGGGACAGACTATACCAACTTGAAACGGGCCACGCTAAAAGAGCTATTGGAAGCAAGGGGAATTATTGCCAGCAATAAAACCAAAGCTACCCTTATTGCTGAACTCATGGAGGGAGACCGGGCAGCTGCTACCTGCTACCTCTTACGGACAGCACACAGAATGAGTTTGGAAGAGAACTCCAAAGCAGACTGGCCTTTTTCCCAGGTACGCCTCCCACAGAAACCTTGGAAAGGATTATGGCAGATGTCCACGAATACATAATGGAAAAGCAGCAGGCAGACCGGAGGTCCGGAGAGGGGTCCCTTATCACACCACACATAGTACCGGGGAAGCCTAAAATCCCGTATCATGCTTTTAAAAAAGACATCGATGGCTACTTGCATGACTTTGAGAGGTTATGCCAATTACATGAGAGCAACGCCGCTGACCAGGTACCCCTGTTGGTAGGTAAGCTAGCGGGCCGGGCAACAGAAGCCTACCGCACCATGCCAGACGAGGATAGCAGAGACTACCAGAAAGTAAAGCAGGCGATCCTGGACAGGTATGCAATTACCCCGGAGGCATACCGGCAGCGGTTCCGAGAAAGACGAAAGACGGAGAAAGATACTCACATGGAGTGGGCACACCGCTTAACTAGGGCGGGCAAAGGTTGGGTGCAAGCCGCACAAGCAACCACAGTGGAGGACATGCTACAATTACTGCTACTGGAGCAATTCTTCCAGGGGTTAACCCCGGATTTACAAAACTGGCTGAGGGATCGGAAACCGCGCATCTTAATTGACGCTGCCAGGTGGGCAGATGAGTACCAAGATGCCAGGAGGGCACAGCGGGCACAGGCACGGTCCATCTTGGGAGCTGCTAACTACCAAACCCCTCCACGGTACAACAATGCCCGATCTTTCATCAGGTGCCACACGTGTAACCAGCAGGGCCACATGCAGAGAGACTGCCCCAGAAACAGAAACCGCTCCACGTGGAATACTCCAACTAATTCCCCTGCAAACCGGGCAGCAGTACACTGCTACCAGAATGAGCCTCGACAACCTTTCTTCGGGACCCGGTCTAATGAAGATTCTTTGGGCACCCTCCACGAGGTTAACCCAGTACAAGCAGCTGCAGACAACCGACAGGGACACCGCCAAGGGGTACACGTAGAGGGAAAACACCTTCAGGGTCTGCGCGATTCTGGGGCCACCATAACCCTGGTTCGCAATCACCTAGTCCCCAAGCAACAGCTCACTGGAGAATATGTGGCAGTCCGGGTGGCAGGGGGAGCGATTTACAAAATTCCCACTGCTAAAGTACATTTGGATTGGGGAGCGGGGTCGGGGAATGTGGAAGTGGGCCTCATGCAGGACTTACCAGCTGATGTCATCCTGAGTAACGACTTGGGGGAGCTGACCTCCGCTTTTTTTTCTCAGCACCCCGCGCAGGAAGCGCTACCCGTGGTAACACGGCAGCAGGCCCGCACCACCGCATCTTCTGAACACTCTGAGGCTCCGGTAAGTAATAGTACTGACCCACCTTTTGTCCCCTGGGCTCCCCCCTTAAAGTTTGGTACTGAAGTAGTCACCGACCCGTCCCTGCAGGTATACTGGGATAGGGTTACACAGAATCAGACAGGGTTGGAGGGGGAAAGATACGCTTGGGAGACAGGATTATTGTATAGATATGCTGAGAAGGTAGTAGCAGGATCTGTACCTGTGACCCTCACACAATTAGTCGTGCCCCGAAAGTACAGGCAAGAATTACTACGTATTGCCCATGACATCCCTTTATCAGGACATCTAGGCGTCAGTAGGACGAAGCATCGTTTGACCCAAAACTTCTTTTGGCCAGGGGTCTCCAAAGATATTCGGCGGTATTGCCAAACTTGTGACACATGCCAGAGAGTAGGGAAGAGAGGGGACTGGTACAAGGCAAAAATGCACTCCCTACCCATAATAGATGAGCCCTTCAGCAGAGTGGCAGTAGATATAATCGGACCCCTAGCAAAACCCAGCCCGTCAGGGAAGAAGTATATACTAACCGTAGTAGACTATGCCACCCGGTACCCAGAGGCCGTAGCCCTAACTAATATCCATGCGGAGACTATAGTAGATGCCCTAATCCGGATATTCTCCAGAATGGGGTTCACCAAAGAGATTATCTCAGATCGGGGTACCCAATTCACAGCTGAAGTCACTCATCAGTTATGGAGAACATGTGGGGTAAAACCTATTGTAAACTCAGCGTATCACCCCCAGTCCAATGGGCTCTGTGAACGGTTCAATGGAACCTTAAAAGCAAATGCTCCGTACCTTCATGGATACCCAGAAGGACTGGGAAATGTTTCTTCCCCATCTGCTCTTCGCGTACTGAGAGGTACCCCAGGAGTCCACAGGGTTCTCGCCATTCAAATTACTATTTGGAAGGAGAGTGCGGGGTCCCTTAGACCTCATTAGGGAACACTGGGAGGGAACGGTCACCAGTAACGGTACCCCTATCGTCCCATATGTACTAAAGTTCAGGGAACGCTTGGAGACCCTAATCCAGACGACACGGTCTAATCTCCAGGCGGCCCAGCAACGACAGCGCAGATGGTACGATAGGGGAGCCAGAGACCGCGGTTTTCAAATAGGACAAAAGGTGTTAATCTTAAAGCCAGCCCAAAATGACAAACTGTTCTAATTCATGCCCCTGTACTGGCCGCTCCCGATCCAACTAAACGCTTTCTCGTTCATACGGATGCTTCTATGTTTGGATTGGGAGCAGTGCTGAGCCAAGTTGGGGCCGATGGCGGCGAGCATCCAGTCGCTTACTTAAGTCGGAAACTACGACCCAGGGAAGTAAGCTATGCCGCCATCGAAAAGGAATGCCTGGCGGTGGTGTGGGCCCTCAAGAAACTACAGCCCTACTTATATGGACAACAATTTGCCTTGCTCACAGATCACAACCCGTTGGTGTGGCTAAACCGGGTGTCAGGGGACAACGCTAGACTACTGAGATGGAGCTTGGCACTACAACCATTTGATTTCACCATCCAGTATCGCCCAGGGAAACAAAATGGTAACGCCGACGGGTTGTCCAGACAGACAGAACTCGAGAAATGATTTGTGAGCACTCCTCCGGACATCCCCAAGCAGATCCATTGGGATCAGACTGTGTATGCCGGCTTGGTTCGGGGGGAGCATTGTGGCAGAAGCAGCCACAAGAGACTTTTGCATTGATTATTGCCTGTATTTGAACTGTATGTTATTTGAGCATAGTGGATTTTATTAGACTGGTTCTGGCCCTTTAAATGCTCGGACCTGCAGGATCTGCAGTTTTGCTATGCACTTCGGATGCAGAGTGTGAAGAAAAACCCTGTTTTATGGTTATTTTATTCTTATGGTTAAAATATGATCACATTGCTATACTGTAGATATGTTGGTCTGCTAGCCTAAAAGATAATCCTATCACAGGGGCTCCTGTGATAGGAAAGTCTATTGTGTAAATAGTGTTTGTGAGAGATAGCACAAAGAGAAGGATAATCTAATCAATGTCTATATTGTATAAAAGTAGCCAGGTAGCCTCAGGGAGGTGTGACCACACCTATTGTCTCTTTATGTGTATTGTGTGGCCAAATAGGGGGATGTGTATTACCTGTGAGAAGAGATGTATATATACTTCTGGATAACAAAATACAGTCAGTATTCTTTGACTCCCAATTGAGTGTCGTCCAATATGGGAGGTTGGGGCTTGTGAGATTGCAGTGCTTCTTGGATATTTTACTGTATACCAGCGGAGATACTGGACTTCGTGTTCCAACTCCGTTACACAATATATGTCTTCTTACAAGATCAGGCAGGCCATTTGATATCGCTCTGGAAATATTATTACATATTATAATTATCAAAATGCGAGATGTTGTCACGCTTTGCGAGCTTGCAGAACCGCAAGGTCGCAAAAATACGAAGTTAACGGCCAAACCGCGCACATCGAAAAACATGAAAAGAACAACAAAAAAAATACAACATAAAACAAACGTCACACACAGGACGGGGGGACAGCCAAGACGCACATTATATTTGAATTTAAAGAGTTTCGGCACTTGAAAATCGGCTAAGCAAGAAAAAAAAATGGCAGCCGAAAAAAATGAAAATTAGGCTACAAGACCGCGAAGCGCGTGACACACCGCCAAGGACGTACAAGGTTTAAAAACAACAATTACGAGGTCTTACAAACAAAAGACCTGCGGAACTTAGAAAAGAATAATATGAGGTTGCAAAAATACGAAGTTAACGGCCAAACCGCGCACATCGAGAAACACAAAAAGCACAACAACAAAAAAATACAACATATAGCAAACATCACACACAGCATGGGGGGGGGGGGCAGCCAGGATGTCTGCGAGTGAGGTTGCACGCCAATTTAAGTCGCATTTCAGCAATTGAAAATCGCCTAAGCGACAAAAAAAATGGTGGACGAAAAAAATTAAAACAAGGCTAAAGGAGACAGAGCCACAAAAATCCCCGCCAGCCACGTATAAGTTAGCCAGGAACGTAGCAGATGCACAATATACCAGTACAACAGACAGAAAATGCTCGCGAGCCAAGTGACACATAGAAAAAAGACGCCATTTTACATCAATAACTTGCTAATGATAACATTACGATTCTTAAATGGCGCTTTACACGCCGAAACACACAGTTTGCCCTCGCGCACGCAGCCTATTTACACTGCACACTTGGCACATTGCTGACACTTTCTCCTCAGGTGATGACCACTCCAACGATGAGCTCACGAAGGTGATCATTGCAAAGTAGGAAACATGAAGTACATGAGGGGAGAGGCTCGCAATGAGCGCCGAAGGTCCAAAGAGGAGCAAAAGCCTTGCATTGTGTGGCAAACAGCATTGCCATGGCTTCAAATTTTTTCAGAGTAGTCACTACAACAATCACTTATGGTGGGCTAAAGAGTGATAGAAGCACCGTACAGAGATTATGATTCCACTTAAATGTCTAAAACAGTGCTGTCCGTAGGTAGCCAAATCCTTGGTGCTGGAGAAGGTCACGAGACTCGATTAGTGGCCTTCTCTGCATCTAAACTGACCAGCATATTCTGATTATCTGGCTAAATTAGCATAACATTCATAATGAGTTGTGGCCAATCAAAGGCAGGTACAACAATGTCTCTGTTTACCTCTCACTGGCTTAAACAAAGCTGCTCGAGAGGCAGCCAATACTGCCAGCTGATTTGCTAGGACACAGCTCCGCGCTGCTCATTGGCTAGGACGCTCTGCTTACCTGCTTTGAGGTGGAGCTCACATTTGTTGACTCGGATTAGATCTAAAGTGAAAATACGGTCCGCAAATGAGCCTAGTAATCTGACCATGTCCCACTAATTAGCTTGTTTTATTTTGGGCACCACCATCATTTGGGCAATGAGTCCACCTGACCTGATGGCCTTAGTAAAGAATCTACAAGATGCCAATTTAAGTTTGAGCGAAAGCTCCTCGTCCACAGCCGCTTCCTGTGATAATTGGACGGTTCAACAACGCTTACATATTTGAGAAGAGGGACATATTTGAATCTTCCCATACCCTACTGATAAGTCTTGGATGAGTAGAGTTGTTTTATAATACAACAGCTCCAAAAGCCACTTCATGGGCATTGGGTGGACGTGACTGGTTCTTTATTAGATTGGTTATGGCAGCCACCTTAGTGAAAATGTCCAAGTAAACCTCCAAGAGGCTAGCACAACCCTAACACATCTTTCTACACTTGCTTGAGTGGTGTCGGCCACTTCAGTATAAATATGGCCGTGTACATCTGTCAGGTGGATGTGGGTTGTGGCCCAGTGGGAGATCTGTCTGATTGGTCCTACACAAATTCAGGCTACAATCATGACTACCCTCAGTGGCCTTGGTGACCTGTTAAATCCCATCCAATGTCTGCACTACGGGGGTTGATCAATGCTGGCCCTGATTGGCTAGTGCTCAGGGGTCCCACACCAGCATATCCATCACATCCATGTTCCCTCTTTCTCCAGCCAATGAAAACAAGCTATGTTTGTGGAATGATGCCCAAGGAAGACTCCTGCTATGCGTCACTCGTAACTATAGGAATCATCCCATAGAGTTGTACCAGTAGTGTCCTAATATGTATCTGCCACCCATAGCCAACCTGAGTGTGTCTCTCCATACTCCACTCCAGATTTAGAGCACTCAAAATAAAGGTTAAGTGTCAATCTATGATGAGGTTACGCCAGGCTGAGTGCGTCACTCCACTCCGGGAACTTAACCCAAGTGTTTGAATCCGTTAGTGCACAGTCAGTTTACAATATTCTTTAATGTTAAATAGTAAGTACAGCTGTGATAATGACAAGATCCGCTGACCCAGAAAGAACATGGACTCTGAAAGTGTAACCTAAACACCACCCTCCCCTGTGACCGACCATACTGCTCCATGGTGTGTAACCAACCCTACTGCTCCACTGGACTAATGGCCCGACTCTGTAACCCCCCTCCCCACATATGGACTGAGTGCCCAGAAGTGCAATTGCCAGACTGTAGTAATTAAATCAGAGCGTGCTCCCCCCCCCCCCCCCAATCATCTGATTGGCAGCGCAGAATAATGCCCCTCCAGATCTGTGATAAAACGCCATGCTATTGCTAGACAAGCACTTTATCCCAATGCCGACCCACCTCCACAGTGGGTTATTGGCACGCCTCATGGTGCGTGACCCCAGTAATGGCTCGGGGTGGAGGTGACGTTTTAGGACTGAAGTGTTCAGGTCCTGTTTCTTATTTTAGGGTCTCTGTTTTCATAATGTCCGGCAGTAACGGTGGGAATTTCACTTGAAGAGTTAAACCACATCCTTCTGTTTGTGAGGTCACTCAGTGACCAGGAGGCTGGACTTCTGCCCAACAACAGCCTCAGTATAAAGTTCTTCAGTTACTGACCACCCCCGTGGCGGATGCGTCCCCTCCATCACCGTCAGTCGTACAATATGGACAGCCAATCACAATCACTCCTTGGTTACATCCTTATTCTTGGGTCTTTCAAAGACTGGAAAAGGAGAAAATAACATTATCAGAAGAGTGGGACCAGTCCAGGGCTCCAGATAACATAGGACCCAGTAGCCAATCCCTGGCCTATGAGGGCCGCTAACAGTCCAGGACTTCAGCATCGCTTTGCTCATCTTCAATCTGTTTCACTGGCTCAAGCAAAGAAAGAGACTGGCATCCTGGGCTGTTGGCGGCCCTATTAGGACCAAGATGCCAACTCTACCCTGGAAGCACCGTGACATATAGAGAGAGATGGAGCTACAATTATAGTCTGGCTATAGGCTAACTGGGTGGCTGCTTAGGGTGCCAAGCTGGAAGGGGTACCAAATAATAAAAAACAGGACTGGACTAAAGCCGGGTCGGCCAGGTCAGGTCGGTGATTAAAGGAACAGCAACACATTATTTTTATGTATTTCAAAGCGTTTGTTCTAAACATTAAGTAAAATCAGTTTAAACTTCCTTGACTCTTAACAGGAATATTATAATAAGTCTGTCTCACTGGCAGACAAGCATGACCCATACACCGATATCGGTGCTGATTGGCTGCACTCTGAGAACCACAGAAAGAAAACATGTCCCTTTAAGAACAGGAGGGGAACAAATATGGTGTAAAATCTATGGGGTTACAATGACCTCCTCTCCATTTATAGAAGTCTAAAGCAAAAACAATATATAGGGGAGGCCCTGGATATAGATCACACGAGAGGCCCTGGATATAGATCACACAAGACACCCTCTATATAAATCACTCGAGGCCCTCCATATAAATCACAAGAGACGCCCTTCATATAGATCACTCGAGAGGCCCTAGATATAGATCACACGAGAAGCCCTTCATATAGATCACTTGAGAGGCCCTAGATATAGATCACACGAGAAGCCCTTCATATAGATCACTTGAGAGGAAATGAGCTTCATTGGCTGCACTTCCTCATCACTTCTCTTTACAGGGTCACATCTACAAACACCCTTTTTGGTTTTTTTCTTAATCTTCGTAACGTTTACACCAGGAGATGGGGGGGGGGGGAGGGAGGGTCCTTTGTAATTAGATCCCCCGGCCCATCTAACACTTCTCAGAATGTTTCACAACCAATCTGCTGCAGATCTGATTGGCGCGTCCCATTTCCTGGTATGTGATATTGGTTATCAGTTCAGTGAATTAGAAGCCCCGCCCCCCCACACCCACCATACAGACCCCCCCCCCCACCCCATCTCGGCCTGTCCTGTGACACTCGCCCTCCCCCACCCGCAGGAGCTTCCTCACCACAAAGGGTTTGGTAAGAACATCTTCCTCCTCAGATTGTGCAAAGACCTCAATCACTCTCATGCAACTCCTTATATTGGGCAACCCGTCCAGGGACCCTCGTGCCAGGATAATGCATATAGTAGTACAGAGTATATACAGGATATATATATGTAGTAAGGAGGTGGAACGATACGCACACACACTGGAAGGACCCTGCGGTGTATTTACAAGTAAGGCTCACGTTTACTGCACATTGGTTACTACAAACAGGATGCTGTGTATTATGAATGAAAGTTAACATTTTGTTAGGTTTTAAACTGTCAGTTTTCTCCTCAAACAGATGTGCTTAGCTCCTCCTACCTGTGTCTAACAGAGGGCGTGGTCAGGTCTGTACGGGGACTTGGCTGACGACATCATTAGCTCCGCCCCAAGTGCCTACACAGGTAACAGCTCTATTGTAACATGCTTGCAGCTGCCTCACCCCCTAACTGAACATTCCCAGTCTGAAGCAGAACCTAGACTGGTCAGACTATTTTTAGTGCAACAATCAGGCAGCGCTGGCCACACCCCTGGTGACACAGGTAGGAGGAGCTACACCGATCTGCCTGAGGAGAAAACAGACAGAGTTAAAAGCTAAGAAAAAAAGTGAACTTATTTATTTGTAACTGACTATGTTGAGCCAACAAACATGACTTGAGAATACACTACAGGGGTCCTCTAATACATAGAATATACATGTAATAATGGCCCCATTGTGTCCAGCTCTGAGAGACACAAACTAACCTGAGTGTGGAGGCAGGAGCGGGCGCCATGCCGGGGGCACGTGCTAAATACGTTGTCTGTGATGGTCGGAGTGGACCTTGGAAATTATGGAAGGAGGTCACAAAACTTATGGAGAAGTTACAGGGTCACCATGAGTGACCTTCCTACTGGGGCGAGTAGGAGGTGTGAAGTGTGGGGTCAGCAGGGTAATTAGTGGGGAGTCCTGGGGTCAGCAGGAGCATAAGTAGTTGGAACGAGGTTGGGGAGATGTGAGGAGATGGGGTCAGTAAGATCCAAGGAGGGGGTGATGTCAAAGGAAGAAGTAGAGAATAGAGATTTGTATGGGGGGTGACATTAATAGTATTAGGGTCCTGGGGGGAAGCCCAAAGGGTGAGAACAGTAAGGTCTAGCAGGAGCTCTTGGTGGAACAATAAATACAGATGGGGAGACTAGAATGAGGGGGGAGCTCAGTAAGGACAGTATAGTGTGAGGGAAGTATGGCACTTGGGGGGGTCTCAGGACAGTATGACATGGGGCGTGACCCCAAAGAGGAGGTGCAATGCTTTATCTATATAGGGATTTAGTCAAGAGGAGGAGGCGGGGAGCCCAGCGTGGGGGGGCAGGGGGAGTGGGGGCAGGAAGTAGGATTTCAGTTTGCTGGACATGGCAGCAATTTCTGCATCCTGAGACTCGAAGGACTTCACCAGGCGGGCGAATCTGAGGACACCTAGAACAGAGAGACGCTATTACTCATGGAGGTCACGGAGCGTGCTGACAACGCTCTGCCGGTCAGGGGGGGGGGGGGGGTGTGTGCTGACTATTCTCTCGAGGGGGGGGGGGGCGTGCTGACTATTCTCTGCAGGTCATGGGGGGGGGGGGGTGCTGACTATTCTCTCCAGGTCAGGGGTCATACTGATTATTCTATCCAGGTCAGAGGGGGGGGGGGGGCGTGCTGACTATTCTCTCCAGGTCAGGGGGCGTGCTAATTATTCTCTCCAGGTTAGGGGTCATGCTGATTATTCTCTTCAGGTCAGGGGGCGTGCTGACTATTCTCTCCAGGTCAGGGGGCGTGCTGACTATTCTCTCCAGGTCAGGGGGCGTGCTGACTATTCTCTCCAGGTCAGGGGGCGTGCTGACTATTCTCTCCAGGTCAGGGAGCGTGCTGACTATTCTCTCCAGGTCAGGGGGCGTGCTGACTATTTTCTCCAGGTCAGGGGGCGTGCTGACTATTTTCTCCAGGTCAGGGGGCGTGCTGACTATTCTCTCCAGGTCAGGGGGCGTGCTGACTATTTTCTCCAGGTCAGGGGGCGTGCTGACTATTTTCTCCAGGTCAGGGGGCGTGCTGACTATTCTCTCCAGGTCAGGGAGCGTGATGACTATTTTCTCCAGGTCAGGGGGCGTGCTGACTATTTTCTCCAGGTCAGGGGGCGTGCTGACTATTCTCTCCAGGTCAGGCGGCGTGCTGACTATTTTCTCCAGGTCAGGGGGCGTGCTGGCCATTCTCTCCAGGTCAGGGGGCGTGCTGACTATTCTCTCCAGGTCAGGGGGCGTGCTGACTATTCTCTCCAGGTCAGGGGGCGTGCTGACTATTCTCTCCAGGTCAGGGGGCGTGCTGACTATTCTCTCCAGGTCAGGGGGCGTGCTGACTATTCTCGGCAGGTCAGGGGGCGTGCTGATCATTCTCTGCAGGTCAGGGGGCGTGCTGATCATTCTCTGCAGGTCAGGGGGCATGCTGATCATTCTCTGCAGGTCAGGGGGCGTGCTGATCATTCTCTGCAGGTCAGGGGGCGTGCTGATCATTCTCTGCAGGTCAGGGGGCGTGCTGATCATTCTCTGCAGGTCAGGGGGCGTGCTGATCATTCTCCCCTAGGTCACCTCGCCCTCTCTCGCACTCACCCTCTCCGTCAGGGCTGAACCCGTAGTTCTGCAGCACTTCCTGTTGGATCTGCACGGCTGTTGGAAGCAGCAATTGCAGCACTTTCCCCAGGTCATTCCCAGAATTCTCTCTGGCCTCGTCCAGTCTAGTGCTCCCTGCAGGTGACTGCAGAGCGTCCAGCACCTCCCCCAGCGCCTCTGCGAGACACCACGAGAAAGATGAGAATACAAGAATACAAGGGGGGGGAGAGAAAGGGTGGAGGGAGAGAAAGGGTGGATGGAGAGAGAGGGGGAGGGAGAAAAGGGGAGGGGAAAGAGAAGGGGAGCAAGAGAGGGAAGAGCGGCAGAGTGGGGGCAAGAGAGGGGAGCAAGAGAGGGGAGAGGGGGAGCAAGAGAGGGGAGACGGGGAGCAAGAGAGGGGAGAGCGACAGAGGGGAGAGCGGGAGCAAGAAAGGGGAGAGCGGCAGAGGGGGAGCAAGAGATGGGAGAGAGGCAGAGGGGAGAGGGGGAGCAAGAGAGGGGGAAAGGGAGAGAGAGGGAGAAAAGGGGAGGGGAAAGAGAAGGGGAGCAAGAGAGGGAAGAGCGGCAGAGGGGAGAGGGGGAGCAAGAGAGGGGGAGCAAGAGAGGGGGAGCAAGAGAGGGGGAGCAAGAGAGGGGAGAGCGGGAGCAAGAGAGGGGAGAGCGGCAGAGGGGGAGCAAGAGAGGGGAGAGGGGGAGCAAGAGAGGGGAGAGAGGCAGAGGGGAGAGGGGGAGCAAGAGAGGGGAGAGCGGGAGCAAGAGAGGGGAGAGCGGGAGAGGGGGAGCAAGAGAGGGGAGAGCGGGAGAGGGGGAGCAAGAGAGGGGAGAGCGGGAGCAAGAGAGGGGAGAGCGGCAGAGGGGAGAGGGGGAGTGTGACGAAGTGCCCTTCGCCACTTTGTCTTGGAGAGGACTGTTTGCCAGCCTCCTGCCCTGCGACTATGGCCCTGGGACATATTGCCCTTCAAACACAGTATTCGGCCATACCAGAGTGTATGTCACTCATTCTGGCCCTTTACATACAGGGGGGTCATTCGGTACTTGCCCTGTAGGAGCGGTGATACCCCAGATAACTATGCCATGGAGCCCATTCATATAATGAAAGACTATGGGAAAGACTTTAGCTACATGGCAATTGAACTGTGTGAAGAGGATCTGAGCGCTATTCGGTAGTTTTGTGTGCTTAGACCCCAGCTGTAACGGAACCCATCACTGTTTTACCCTGTTTTATGGTTATTTAATTCTTGGTTAAAATATGATCCTACTGTTATATTATATGTATGTTGGTTTATGCTCTGCAGAATATTAGCCCAGACTATTGCAGACCTAGGCTAATAGATAATCCTGTTACAGATAAGGGAGTCGATTGTATAAAGTGTTTTCATTCTCAGATAAAAACAAAGAAGGCTGATTTAATCAATGTCTGATTATATCAAAGTTGCCAAGGAGCCTCAGGGAGGGGTGACCACACCTATTGTCCCTCTATGTGTATTGTGTGGCCAACTATGGGGGATGTGGATTGCCATGCGGCCAGTAAGATACTTTTACTAACTTTTGAACCCCTGGTCTGATTCATGCCATTTTTTAATATGTTCTTCCCCTGGGTGAGAGATATTGAACGGTGCTGGACTTAAAGGTGTACCCCCTGTTTTTGGGGTACATCCAGAATGTGGTTAAAATTGTGTCTGTTTTAATTGTGTTACCTGTTATCTGAGGGGAGGAGACGTGGGGGTTGAACCATGTATCTAATTGGCTGTGATAATTATGTGGGTGTAGCCCTTCAGAGGGCACCATTGCATAAAAGGAGATCCCCTGTCATTAAAGAATAGTTCTACTTGACCCTTCAAAACGTAGCCTTGTCTCGTTCTTGGAGGGGATTGCTATATCATTCTGGGGATTGCTATGCTTTGCATACTCCCTTGAGCTGTAACTACTGAACGCTTGTTCCTGATGTAATCTCCTTGGAGGAGAGGTCTTCTCCACATGATCCTGGATGCTGGAGATTCATACAGGGTGGAAGGAAGACAGCGCGGCTCCAGTTAAGCTACGGTGTCCGGTGCGGTGCTTGTAGGCCTCGGCGCAAACTAGGACGCGTCTATCAACGGAGGTACCCGGTCGGGGTGCCAGGAGATCAGTTACAGGGAGCAAGAAAGGGGAGAGCGGCAGAGGGGAGAGGGGGAGCAAGAGAGGGGGAGCAAGAGAGGGGAGAGCGGCAGAGGGGGAGCAAGAGAGGGGAGAGCGGCAGAGGGGGAGCAAGAGAGGGGAGAGAGGCAGAAGGGAGAGGGGGAGCAAGAGAGGGGAGAGCGGCAGAGGGGAGAGGGGGAGCAAGAGAGGATAGAGAGCGGCAGAGGGGAGAGGGGGAGCAAGAGAGGATAGAGAGCGGCAGAGGGGAGAGGGGGAGCAAGAGAGGGGAGAGTGGGAGAGGGGGAGCAAGAGAGGGGAGAGTGGGAGAGGGGGAGCAAGAGAGGGGAGAGCGGGAGAGGGGGAGCAAGAGAGGGGAGAGCGGGAGAGGGGGAGCAAGAGAGGGGAGAGCGGCAGAGGGGAGAGCGGCAGAGGGGAGAGCGGCAGAGGGGAGAGCGGCAGAGGGGAGAGCGGCAGAGGGGAGAGCGGCAGAGGGGAGAGCGGCAGAGGGGAGAGCGGCAGAGGGGAGAGCGGCAGAGGGGAGAGCGGCAGAGGGGAGAGCGGCAGAGGGGAGAGGGGAGAGCGGGAGAGGGGAGAGCGGCAGAGGGGAGAGGGGGAGCAAGAGTGGGGAGAGGGGGAGCAAGAGAGGGGAGAGGGGGAGCAAGAGAGGGGAGAGGGGGAGCAAGAGAGGGGAGAGGGGGAGCAAGAGAGGGGAGAGGGGGAGCAAGAGAGGGGAGAGGGGGAGCAAGAGAGGGGGAGGAAGAGAGGGGAGAGCGGCAGAGGGGGAGCAAGAGAGGGGAGAGCGGCAGAGGGGGAGCAAGAGAGGGGAGAGAGGCAGAAGGGAGAGGGGGAGCAAGAGAGGGGAGAGCGGCAGAGGGGAGAGGGGGAGCAAGAGAGGATAGAGAGCGGCAGAGGGGAGCAAGAGAGGGGAGAGTGGGAGAGGGGGAGCAAGAGAGGGGAGAGTGGGAGAGGGGGAGCAAGAGAGGGAGAGCGGGAGAGGGGGAGCAAGAGAGGGGAGAGCGGGAGAGGGGAGCAAGAGAGGGGGAGCAATGTAGAGAGCTGGCAGGGGGAAGAGCGGCAGAGTGGGAGAGCGGGGCAAGATGGTGAGAGCAGGCACAGAAGGGCGAGAGCGGCAGCGGGGAGAGCGGCAGAGGGGAGAGCGGCAG
>CM050171.1:133888956-133958906 GCA_027410445.1 Discoglossus pictus
TGTGCATCTCGTTATCTCCCGGTTCCCGGTGTGCATCTTTGTATCTCTCCCAGTTCCAGTTGTGCATCTCGTATCTCCCGGTTCCCGCTGTGCATCTTGTATCTCCCAGTTCCAGTTGTGCATCTCGTATCTCCCGGTTCCCGCTGTGCATCTCGTATCTCCCGGTTCCAGTTGTGCATCTCGTATCTCCCGGTTCCAGTTGTGCATCTCGTATCTCCCGGTTCCAGTTGTGCATCTCGTATCTCCCGGTTCCCGGTGTGCATCTCGTATCTCCCGGTTCCCGGTGTGCATCTCGTATCTCCCGGTTCCAGTTGTGCATCTCGTATCTCCCGGTTCCCGGTGTGCATCTCGTATCTCCCGGTTCCCGGTGTGCATCTCGTATCTCCCGGTTCCCGGTGTGCATCTCGTATCTCCCGGCTCCCGGTGTGCATCTCGTATCTCCCGGTTCCAGTTGTGCATCTCGTATCTCCCGGTTCCCGCTGTGCATCTCGTATCTCCCGGTTCCCGCTGTGCATCTCGTATCTCCCGGTTCCAGTTGTGCATCTCGTATCTCCCGGTTCCAGTTGTGCATCTCGTATCTCCCGGTTCCAGTTGTGCATCTCGTATTTCCCGGTTCCAGTTGTGCATCTCGTATCTCCCGGTTCCCGGTGTGCATCTCGTATCTCCCGGTTCCCGGTGTGCATCTCGTATCTCCCGGTTCCCGGTGTGCATCTCGTATCTCCCGGTTCCCGGTGTGCATCTCGTATCTCCCGGTTCCCGGTGTGCATCTCGTATCTCCCGGTTCCCGGTGTGCATCTCGTATCTCCCGGTTCCAGTTGTGCATCTCGTATCTCCCGGTTCCCGCTGTGCATCTCGGATCTCCCGGTTCCCGCTGTGCATCTCGGATCTCCCGGTTCCAGTTGTGCATCTCGGATCTCCCGGTTCCAGTTGTGCATCTCGTATCTCCCGGTTCCAGTTGTGCATCTCGTATCTCCCGGTTCCCGGTGTGCATCTCGTATGTCCCGGTGTGCATCTCGTATGTCCCGGTGTGCATCTCGTATGTCCCGGTGTGCATCTCGTATGTCCCGGTGTGCATCTCGTATCTCCCGGTGTGCATCTCGTATCTCCCGGTGTGCATCTCGTATCTCCCGGTGTGCATCTCGTATCTCCCGGTGTGCATCTCGTATCTCCCGGTGTGCATCTCGTATCTCCCGGTGTGCATCTCGTATCTCCCGGTGTGCATCTCGTATCTCCCGGTGTGCATCTCGTATCTCCCGGTGTGCATCTCGTATCTCCCGGTGTGCATCTCGTATCTCCCGGTGTGCATCTCGTATCTCCCGGTTCCCGGTGTGCATCTCGTATCTCCCGGTTCCACGTGGGCCTCTCGTATGACCTAGTCCTAGGTGTGCATCTCGTATCTCCCTGTTCCACGTGGGCATCTGGTATGACCTAGTCCTAGGTGTGCATCTCGTATCTCCCTGTTCCACGTGGGCCTCTCGTATGACCTAGTCCTAGGTGTGCATCTCGTATCTCCCTGTTCCACGTGGGCCTCTCGTATGACCTAGTCCTAGGTGTGCATCTCGTATCTCCCAGTTCCACGTGGGCATCTCGTATGACCTAGTCCTAGGTGTGCATCTCGTATCTCCCAGTTCCACGTGGGCCTCTCGTATGACCTAGTCCTAGGTGTGCATCTCGTATCTCCCTGTTCCACGTGGGCATCTCGTATGACCTAGTCCTAGGTGTGCATCTCGTATCTCCCAGTTCCACGTGGGCATCTCGAATGACCTAGTCCTAGGTGTGCATCTCGTATCTCCCTGTTCCACGTGGGCATCTCGTATGACCGAGTCCTAGGTGTGCATCTCGTATCTCCCTGTTTCACGTGGGCATCTCGTATGACCTAGTCCTTGGTGTGCATCTCGTATCTCCCAGTTCCACGTGGGCCTCTCGTATGACCTAGTCCTAGGTGTGCATCTCGTATCTCCCAGTTCCACGTGGGCATCTCGTATGACCTAGTCCTAGGTGTGCATCTCGTATCTCCCTGTTCCACGTGGGCCTCTCGTATGACCTAGTCCTAGGTGTGCATCTCGTATCTCCCTGTTCCACGTGGGCATCTCGTATGACCTAGTCCTAGGTGTGCATCTCGTATCTCCCAGTTCCACGTGGGCATCTCGTATGACCTAGTCCTAGGTGTGCATCTCGTATCTCCCTGTTCCACGTGGGCATCTCGTATGACCGAGTCCTAGGTGTGCATCTCGTATCTCCCTGTTTCACGTGGGCCTCTCGTATGACCTAGTCCTAGGTGTGCATCTCGTATCTCCCAGTTCCACGTGGGCCTCTCGTATGACCTAGTCCTAGGTGTGCATCTCGTATCTCCCAGTTCCACGTGGGCATCTCGTATGACCTAGTCCTAGGTGTGCATCTCGTATCTCCCAGTTCCACGTGGGCATCTCGTATGACCTAGTCCTAGGTGTGCATCTCGTATCTCCCTGTTTCACGTGGGCATCTCGTATGACCTAGTCCTAGGTGTGCATCTCGTATCTCCCAGTTCCACGTGGGCATCTCGTATGACCTAGTCCTAGGTGTGCATCTCGTATCTCCCAGTTCCACGTGGGCCTCTCGTATGACCTAGTCCTAGGTGTGCATCTCGTATCTCCCAGTTCCACGTGGGCCTCTCGTATGACCTAGTCCTAGGTGTGCATCTCGTATCTCCCTGTTCCACGTGGGCATCTCGTATGACCTAGTCCTAGGTGTGCATCTCGTATCTCCCTGTTCCACGTGGGCATCTGGTATGACCTAGTCCTAGGTGTGCATCTCGTATCTCCCTGTTCCACGTGGGCCTCTCGTATGACCTAGTCCTAGGTGTGCATCTCGTATCTCCCAGTTCCACGTGGGCCTCTCGTATCTCCCAGTTCCAGGTGTGCATCCGGTATCTCCCAGGTCCAGGGGGGGAATCTTGTATTTTTAGTATAGACAGTTAACAACAGCTCTATGTTGTTGTTGTTATTATACACAGTAACAACTCATTACTATTATTATTATTATTATAGATTAGTAACTGTCCTATATCCAGGTGTGCATCTTGTATTCTCCACTTCCAGGTGCATAAATTGCATCTCCCAGTTCCAGGGGTGCGTCTCGTCTCTCCCGGGTCCAGGGGTGAGTCTCGTCTCTCCCGGGTCCAGGGGTGAGTCTCGTCTCTCCCGGGTCCAGGGGTGCGTCTCGTCTCTCCCGGGTCCAGGGAATGCGTCTCGTCTCTCCCGGGTCCAGGGGTGCGTCTCGTATCTCCCAGTTCCAGTTGTGCATCTTGTATCTCCCAGTTCCAGTTGTGCATCTCCCAGTTCCAGTTGTGCATCTCGTATCTCCAAGTTCCAGTTGTGCATCTTGTATCTCCCAGTTCCAGTTGTGCATCTCGTATCTCCCAGTTCCAGTTGTGCATCTCGTATCTCCCGGTTCCAGTTGTGCATCTCGTATCTCCCGGTTCCCGCTGTGCATCTCGTATCTCCCGGTTCCAGTCGTGCATCTCGTATCTCCCGGTTCCAGTCGTGCATCTCGTATCTCCCGGTTCCAGTTGTGCATCTCGTATCTCCCGGTTCCAGTTGTGCATCTCGTATCTCCCGGTTCCAGTTGTGCATCTCGTATCTCCCGGTTCCAGTTGTGCATCTCGTATCTCCCGGTTCCAGTTGTGCATCTCGTATCTCCCGGTTCCAGTTGTGCATCTCGTATCTCCCGGTTCCAGTTGTGCATCTCGTATCTCCCGGTTCCCGGTGTGCATCTCGTATCTCCCGGTTCCCGGTGTGCATCTCGTATCTCCCGGTTCCCGCTGTGCATCTCGTATCTCCCGGTTCCCGCTGTGCATCTCGTATCTCCCGGTTCCCGCTGTGCATCTCGTATCTCCCGGTTCCCGCTGTGCATCTCGTATCTCCCGGTTCCCGCTGTGCATCTCGTATCTCCCGGTTCCCGCTGTGCATCTCGTATCTCCCAGTTCCACGTGGGCCTCTCGTATGACCTAGTCCTAGGTGTGCATCTCGTATCTCCCTGTTCCACGTGGGCATCTCGTATGACCTAGTCCTAGGTGTGCATCTCGTATCTCCCAGTTCCACGTGGGCCTCTCGTATGACCTAGTCCTAGGTGTGCATCTCGTATCTCCCAGTTCCACGTGGGCATCTCGTATGACCTAGTCCTAGGTGTGCATCTCGTATCTCCCAGTTCCACGTGGGCATCTCGTATGACCTAGTCCTAGGTGTGCATCTCGTATCTCCCTGTTTCACGTGGGCATCTCGTATGACCTAGTCCTAGGTGTGCATCTCGTATCTCCCAGTTCCACGTGGGCCTCTCGTATGACCTAGTCCTAGGTGTGCATCTCGTATCTCCCAGTTCCACGTGGGCCTCTCGTATGACCTAGTCCTAGGTGTGCATCTCGTATCTCCCAGTTCCACGTGGGCCTCTCGTATGACCTAGTCCTAGGTGTGCATCTCGTATCTCCCAGTTCCACGTGGGCCTCTCGTATGACCTAGTCCTAGGTGTGCATCTCGTATCTCCCAGTTCCACGTGGGCCTCTCGTATGACCTAGTCCTAGGTGTGCATCTCGTATCTCCCTGTTCCACGTGGGCATCTCGTATGACCTAGTCCTAGGTGTGCATCTCGTATCTCCCTGTTCCACGTGGGCCTCTCGTATGACCTAGTCCTAGGTGTGCATCTCGTATCTCCCAGTTCCACGTGGGCCTCTCGTATGACCTAGTCCTAGGTGTGCATCTCGTATCTCCCAGTTCCACGTGGGCCTCTCGTATGACCTAGTCCTAGGTGTGCATCTCGTATCTCCCTGTTCCACGTGGGCATCTCGTATGACCTAGTCCTAGGTGTGCATCTCGTATCTCCCAGTTCCACGTGGGCATCTCGTATGACCTAGTCCTAGGTGTGCATCTCGTATCTCCCAGTTCCACGTGGGCCTCTCGTATCTCCCAGTTCCAGGTGTGCATCCGGTATCTCCCAGGTCCAGGGGGGGAATCTTGTATTTTTAGTATAGACCGTTAACAACAGCTCTATGTTGTTGTTGTTGTTGTTATTATACACAGTAACAACTCATTACTATTATTATTATTATTATAGATTAGTAACTGTCCTATATCCAGGTGTGCATCTTGTATTCTCCACTTCCAGGTGCATAAATTGCATCTCCCAGTTCCAGGGGTGCGTCTCGTCTCTCCTGGGTCCAGGGGTGAGTCTCGTCTCTCCCGGGTCCAGGGGTGCGTCTCGTCTCTCCCGGGTCCAGGGGTGCGTCTCGTCTCTCCCGGGTCCAGGGGTGCGTCTCGTCTCTCCCGGGTCCAGGGGTGCGTCTCGTCTCTCCCGGGTCCAGGGGTGCGTCTCGTCTCTCCCGGGTCCAGGGGTGCGTCTCGTCTCTCCCGGGTCCAGGGGTGAGCCTCGTATCTCCCAGTTCCAGTTGTGCATCTCGTATCTCCCAGTTCCAGTTGTGCATCTCGTATCTCCCAGTTCCAGTTGTGCATCTCGTATCTCCCAGTTCCAGTTGTGCATCTCGTATCTCCCAGTTCCAGTTGTGCATCTCGTATCTCCCGGTTCCCGGTGTGCATCTCGTATCTCCCGGTTCCCGGTGTGCATCTCGTATCTCCCGGTTCCCGCTGTGCATCTCGTATCTCCGGTTCCCGCTGTGCATCTCGTATCTCCCGGTTCCCGCTGTGCATCTCGTATCTCCCGGTTCCAGTTGTGCATCTCGTATCTCCCGGTTCCAGTTGTGCATCTCGTATCTCCCGGTTCCCGCTGTGCATCTCGTATCTCCCGGTTCCAGTTGTGCATCTCGTATCTCCCGGTTCCAGTTGTGCATCTCGTATCTCCCGGTTCCAGTTGTGCATCTCGTATCTCCCGGTTCCAGTTGTGCATCTCGTATCTCCCGGTTCCAGTTGTGCATCTCGTATCTCCCGGTTCCAGTTGTGCATCTCGTATCTCCCGGTTCCACGTGGGCATCTCGTATGACCTAGTCCCAGGTGTGCATCTCGTATCTCCCTGTTCCACGTGGGCATCTCGTATGACCTAGTCCTAGGTGTGCATCTCGTATCTCCCTGTTCCACGTGGGCATCTCGTATGACCTAGTCCTAGGTGTGCATCTCGTATCTCCCTGTTCCACGTGGGCATCTCGTATGACCTAGTCCTAGGTGTGCATCTCGTATCTCCCTGTTCCACGTGGGCATCTCGTATGACCTAGTCCTAGGTGTGCATCTCGTATCTCCCAGTTCCACGTGGGCATCTCGTATGACCTAGTCCTAGGTGTGCATCTCGTATCTCCCAGTTCCACGTGGGCCTCTCGTATCTCCCAGTTCCAGGTGTGCATCCGGTATCTCCCAGGTCCAGGGGGGGAATCTTGTATTTTTAGTATAGACCGTTAACAACAGCTCTATGTTGTTGTTGTTGTTGTTATTATACACAGTAACAACTCATTACTATTATTATTATTATTATAGATTAGTAACTGTCCTATATCCAGGTGTGCATCTTGTATTCTCCACTTCCAGGTGCATAAATTGCATCTCCCAGTTCCAGGGGTGAGTCTCGTCTCTCCGGGGTCCAGGGGTGCGTCTCGTCTCTCCCGGGTCCAGGGGTGCGTCTTGTCTCTCCCGGGTCCAGGGGTGAGTCTCGTCTCTCCCGGGTCCAGGGGTGCGTCTCGTCTCTCCCGGGTCCAGGGGTGCTTCTCCCAGTTCCTGGGGTGCATTTCGTATTTCCCGGTCCCAGGGGTGCGTCTCGTCTCTGCCGGGTCCAGGGGTGCTTCTCCCAGTTCCTGGGGTGCATTTCGTATTTCCCGGTCCCAGGGGTGTGTCTCGTATCTCCCAGGTCCAGGGGTGCGTCTCCCAGGTCCAGGGGTACATTTCGTATTTCCCGATTCCAGGGGTGCGTCTTGCATTTTTAGTATAGACCGTTAATACCAGCTCTATATTGTTGTTGTTGTTGTTATTATACACAGTAACAACTCATTATTATTATTATTATTATTATTAGAGATTAGTAACTGTCCTATATCCAGGGGTGCGTCTCGTATCTCCCAGTTCCAGGGGTGCGTCTCGTCTCTCCCAGGTCCAGGTGTGCGTCTCGTATCTCCCAGTTCCAGGGGTGCGTCTCGTATCTCCCAGTTCCAGGGGTGCGTCTCGTATCTCCCAGGTCCAGGGGTGCGTCTCGTATCTCCCAGGTCCAGGGGTGCGTCTCGTATCTCCCAGGTCCAGGGGTGCGTCTCGTATCTCCCAGGTCCAGGGGTGCGTCTCGTATCTCCCAGGTCCAGGGGTGCGTCTCGTATCTCCCAGGTCCAGGGGTGCGTCTCGTATCTCCCAGGTCCAGGGGTGCGTCTCGTATCTCCCAGGTCCAGGGGTGCGTCTCGTATCTCCCAGGTCCAGGGGTGCGTCTCGTATCTCCTAGGTCCAGGGGTGCGTCTCGGATCTCCCAGGTCCAGGGGTGCGTCTCGGATCTCCCAGGTCCAGTGGTGCGTCTCGGATCTCCCCGGTCCAGGGGTGCGTCTCGGATCTCCCCGGTCCAGGGGTGCGTCTCGGATCTCCCAGGTCCAGGGGTGCGTCTCGGACCTCCCAGGTCCAGGGGTGCGTCTCGGACCTCCCAGGTCCAGGGGTGCGTCTCGGACCTCCCAGGTCCAGGGGTGCGTCTCGGACCTCCCAGGTCCAGGGGTGCGTCTCGGATCTCCCAGGTCCAGGGGTGCGTCTCGGATCTCCCAGGTCCAGGGGTGCGTCTCGGATCTCCCAGGTCCAGGGGTGCGTCTTGTATTTTTAGTATAGACCGTTAATACCAGCTCTATGTTGTTGTTGTTGTTGTTATACACAGTATCAACTCTGTAATAATAATAATATTATTATTATTATTATTATTATTATTATTATTATTATTATTATTATTAGAGGTTGGTAACTGTCCCCGTTCGGGTCTCTAATTTTGTGATTTATGCTGCAGTGGGAGCAGCCATTTGGTTTCTTCAAGGTGTGCATGGGGGGGAGAGAGAGAGAGAGATATGGGGGGGAGAGAGAGAGAGATGGGGGGAGAGAGAGAGATATGGGGGGGAGAGAGAGAGATATGGGGGGAGAGAGAGAGATATGGGGGGGAGAGAGAGAGAGATATGGGGGGGAGAGAGAGAGAGATATAGGGGGGAGAGAGAGAGAGATATGGGGGGGGAGAGAGAGAGAGATATAGGGGGGAGAGAGAGAGAGATATAGGGGGGGAGAGAGAGAGAGAGATATGGGGGGGAGAGAGAGAGAGAGATATGGGTGGGGAGGGGAGAGAGAGAGAGATGGGGGGAAGGGTGAGAGAGAGAGATATGGGGGGGAAGGGTGAGAGTGAGAGATATGGGGGGGAAGGGTGAGAGAGAGAGAGATATGGGGGGGAAGGGTGAGAGAGAGATATGGGGGGGGAGGGGAGAGAGAGATATGGGGGGGAGGGGGAGAGATGGAGGGGAGAGTCAGAGAGAGATCACAATTGCATGTAACAATCAATAAATTAAATATTCACTTTTACTTTCTAAAACAATCTGCCCGTTATCTAATTCTTCAACAGAGACACCGTAAATATATTATTATTATTATTATTATTATTATTATTATTATTACTACTAGCGACTTGTCCGTCAAAAAATGACAGCAACAAGATTGTAAGGCCGGTAATGGTGTTTGTGTGCGAAATAAATTTTGTTGGTGTTTTAAGATCCTTCGGCGCTCTTTGCGAGGCTCTTGGTTGTTTGTGTGCTATGAGCAACGTTGTTTTTTTTTTTTCTATGCCAATGAATAATTAATAAAATAATAAATGAATATACTTTACCTATTGTGAAGTAATATATGGAGGAAGCATTGTGCTGTGGAGCTGCTGTGTAAGCGTCATGAATGTGCGCAGTGTGTAGTGTAAATAGGCTGCGTGCACGAGGGGAAGCCGTTAGGGTAGCTGTATACTTCCGGATTGTGTAAGTTAGTGTTCTAAATTGGCGCCTAATGTGTGGTGCGCGGCTGTGGCTGATTTTACTTCCTTGTTTTCGGATGTCGTCCGACTTTTTAGGAAAATCCGTAGGTGTTTGGTGGTGTTTTGGGTGTTTATGGTCCGTTAGCCTCGTTTTCTTTTTTTTCGGCGGCCATTTTTTTCTCTCGCTTTCCTCACCCCCCCTCCCTTTCCTCCTCACACTGTCCCCCTCTTCACCCCCTCCCGCTCTCCTCCTCACCCCCCCTCCCTTTCCTCACCCCCCCTCCCTTTCCTCACCCCCCCTTCCTTTCCTCACCCCCCCTCCCTTTCCTCACCCCCCCTCCCTCTTTCCTCCTCACACTGTCCCCCTCCTCACCCCCCTCCCTTTCCTCACCCCCCTCCCTTTCCTCACCCCCCTCCCTTTCCTCACCCCCCTCCCTTTCCTCACCCCCCTCCCTTTCCTCACCCCCCTCCCTTTCCTCACCCCCCCTCCCGCTTTCCTCCTCACACTGTCCCTTTCCTCACCCCCCCTCCCTTTCCTCACCCCCCTCCCTTTCCTCACCCCCCCTCCCTTTCCTCACCCCTCTCCCTTTCCTCACCCCTCTCCCTTTCCTCACCCCTCTCCCTTTCCTCACCCCTCTCCCTTTCCTCACCCCCCCTCCCCGCTTTCCTCCTCACACTGTCCCTTTCCTCACCCCCCCTCCCTTTCCTCACCCCCCCTCCCTTTCCTCACCCCCCCTCCCTTTCCTCACCCCTCTCCCTTTCCTCACCCCTCTCCCTTTCCTCACCGCTCTCCCTTTCCTCACCCCTCTCCCTTTCCTCACCCCCCCTCCCTTTCCTCACCCCCCCTCCCTTTCCTCACCCCCCCTCCCCGCTTTCCTCCTCACACTGTCCCTTTCCTCACCCCCCCTCCCTTTCCTCACCCCCCTCCCTTTCCTCACCCCCCTCCCTTTCCTCACCCCCTCCCTTTCCTCACCCCCCTCCCTTTCCTCACCCCCCTCACCCCCCTCCCTTTCCTCACCCCCCTCCCGCTGTCCCTTTCCTCACTCCCCTCCCGCTTTCCCTTTCCTCACCCCCCTCCCGCTTTCCCTTTCCTCACCCCCCCTCCCGCTGTCCCTTTCCTCACCCAGCCTCCCGCTTTCCTCACCCAGCCTCCCGCTTTCCTCACCCAGCCTCCCGCTTTCCTCACCCCACCTCCCGCTTTCCTCACCCCACCTCCCGCTTTCCTCACCCCACCTCCCGCTTTCCTCACCCCACCTCCCGCTTTCCTCACCCCACCTCCCGCTTTCCTCACCCCACCTCCGGCTTTCCTCACCCCACCTCCGGCTTTCCTCACCCCACCTCAGGCTTTCCTCACCCCACCTCAGGCTTTCCTCACCCCACCTCAGGCTTTCCTCACCCCACCTCAGGCTTTCCTCACCCCACCTCAGGCTTTCCTCACCCCCCCCTCCCTTTCCTCACCCCCCCCCTCCCTTTCCTCACCCCCCCTCCCTTTCCTCACCCCCCCTCCCTTTCCTCACACCCCCCTCCCTTTCCTCACCCCCCCTCCCTTTCCTCACCCCCCCTCCCTTTCCTCACCCCCCCTCCCTTTCCTCACCCCCCCTCCCTTTCCTCACCCCCCCTCCCTTTCCTCACCCCCCTCCCTTTCCTCACCCCCCTCCCTTTCCTCAACCCCCCTCCCGCTTTCCTCCTCACACTGTCCCCCTCCTCACCCCCTCCCGCTCTCCTCTTCACCCCCCTCCCTTTCCTCACCCCCCCTCCCTTTCCTCACCCCCCCTCCCTTTCCTCACCCCCCCTCCCTTTCCTCACACCCCCTCCCTTTCCTCACACCCCCTCCCTTTCCTCACACCCCCTCCCTTTCCTCACACCCCCTCCCTTTCCTCACCCCCCCTCCCGCTTTCCTCCTCACACTGTCCCTTTCCTCACCCCCTCCCTTTCCTCACCCCCTCCCTTTCCTCACCCCTCTCCCTTTCCTCACCCCCCTCCCTTTCCTCACCCCCCTCCCTTTCCTCACCCCCCCTCCCTTTCCTCACCCCCCCTCCCTTTCCTCACCCCCCCTCCCTTTCCTCACCCCCCCCTCCCTTTCCTCACCCCCCCCTCCCTTTCCTCACCCCCCCTCCTCCCTTTCCTCACCCCCCCTCCCTTTCCTCACCCCCCCTCCCTTTCCTCACCCTCCCTCCCTTTCCTCACCCCCCCTCCCGCTTTCCTCCTCACACTGTCCCCCTCCTCACCCCCCCTCCCTTTCCTCACCCTCCCTCCCTTTCCTCACCCCCCTCCCTTTCCTCACCCCCCTCCCTTTCCTCACCCTCCCTCCCTTTCCTCACCCCCCCTCCCTTTCCTCACCCCCCCTCCCTTTCCTCACCCCCCCTCCCGCTTTCCTCCTCACACTGTCCCCCTCCCTTTCCTCACCCCCCTCCCTTTCCTCACCCCCCTCCCTTTCCTCACCCCCCTCCCTTTCCTCACCCCCCTCCCTTTCCTCACCCCCTTCCCGCTTTCCTCCTCACACTGCCCCCCTCTTCACCCCCTCTCGCTCTCCTCCTCACCCCCCTCCCTTTCCTCACCCCCCCCTCCCTTTCCTCACCCCCCCTCCCTTTCCTCACCCCCCCCTCCCTTTCTTCACCCCCCCTCCCTTTCCTCACCCCCCCTCCCTTTCGTCACCCCCCCTTTCCTCACCCCCCTCCCTTTCCTCACCCCCCCTCCCTTTCCTCACCCCCCCTCCCGCTTTCCTCACCCCCCCTCCCTTTCCTCACCCCCCCTCCCGCTTTCCTCACCCCCCCTCCCGCTTTCCTCACCCCCCCTCCCGCTTTCCTCCTCACACTGTCCCCCTCCACACCCCCCTCCCTTTCCTAACCCCCCCTCCCTTTCCTCACCCCCCCTCCCGCTTTCCTCACCCCCCCTCCCGCTTTCCTCACCCCCCCTCCCGCTTTCCTCACCCCCCCTCCCGCTTTCCTCCTCACACTGTCCCCCTCCACACCCCCCTCCCTTTCCTCACCCCCCCTCCCTTTCCTCACCCCCCCTCCCTTTCCTCACCCCCCCTCCCTTTCCTCACCCCTCTCCCTTTCCTCACCCCTCTCCCTTTCCTCACCCCTCTCCCTTTCCTCACCCCCCTCCCTTTCCTCACCCCTCTCCCTTTCCTCACCCCTCTCCCTTTCCTCACCCCTCTCCCTTTCCTCACCCCCCCTCCCTTTCCTCACCCCCCCTCCCTTTTCTCACCCCCCCTCCCTTTCCTCACCCCCCCTCCCTTTCCTCACCCCCCCTCCCTTTCCTCACCCCCCCTCCCTTTCCTCACCCCCCCTCCCTTTCCTCACCCCCCCTCCCTTTCCTTACCCCCCCTTTCCTCACCCCCCCTCCCTTTCCTCACCCTCCCTCCCTTTCCTCACCCCCCCTCCCGCTTTCCTCCTCACACTGTCCCCCTCCTCACCCCCCCTCCCTTTCCTCACCCCCCCTCCCTTTCCTCACCCTCCCTCCCTTTCCTCACCCCCCCTCCCTTTCCTCACCCCCCCTCCCTTTCCCCACCCCCCCTCCCTTTCCTCACCCCCCATCCCCCCTCCCTTTCCTCACCCCCCCTCCCTTTCCTCACCCCCCCTCCCTTTGCTCACCCCCCCCTCCCTTTGCTCACCCCCCCCCTCCCTTTGCTCACCCCCCCCTCCCTTTGCTCACCCCCCCCCTCCCTTTCCTCACCCCCCCCCCTCCCTTTGCTCACCCCCCCCCTCCCTTTCCTCACCCCCCCTCCCTTTCCTCACCCTCCCTCCCTTTCCTCACCCTCCCTCCCTTTCCTCACCCCCCCCTCCCGCTTTCCTCCTCACACTGTCCCCCTCCCTTTCCTCACCCTCCCTCCCTTTCCTCACCCTCCCTCCCTTTCCTCACCCCCCTCCCTTTCCTCACCCCCCTCCCTTTCCTCACCCTCCCTCCCTTTCCTCACCCCCCCTCCCGCTTTCCTCCTCACACTGTCCCCCTCCCTTTCCTCACCCCCCTCCCTTTCCCCACCCCCCTCCCTTTCCTGACCCCCATCCCTTTCCTCACCCCCCCTCCCGCTTTCCTCCTCACACTGCCCCCCTCTTCACCCCCTCTCGCTCTCCTCCTCACCCCCCTCCCTTTCCTCACCCCCCCTCCCTTTCCTCACCCCCCCTCCCTTTCCTCACCCCCCCTCCCTTTCCTCACCCCCCCTCCCTTTCCTCACCCCCCCTCCCTTTCGTCACCCCCCCTTTCCTCACCCCCCTCCCTTTCCTTACCCCCCTCCCTTTCCTCACCCCCCCTCCCGCTTTCCTCACCCCCCCTCCCGCTTTCCTCACCCCCCCTCCCGCTTTCCTCACCCCCCCTCCCGCTTTCCTCACCCCCCCTCCCGCTTTCCTCCTCACACTGTCCCCCTCCACACCCCCCTCCCTTTCCTCACCCCCCCCTCCCTTTCCTCACCCCCCCTCCCTTTCCTCACCCCCCTCCCTTTCCTCACCCCCCTCCCTTTCCTCACCCCCCCTCCCGCTTTCCTCCTCACACTGCCCCCCTCTTCACCCCCTCTCGCTCTCCTCCTCACCCCCCTCCCTTTCCTCACTCCCCCCATCCCTTTCCTTCTTTTGTTTCAATTAATACAATTCCTGTTCTAATCAGACCCTTGTGTGAGAAAAATATCTCCTCGTGACCCCTCCTGTAAGAAGATAAGAAGACACCCTACAAAATGAGGAATTATTGGAGAGCTCCATGTCTGTTCTGCCATATTATTTTATGGGTTAATAAGATCTGTGAAGCTCCATATCTTACCATATTTTTTTTTTTGTATAAATACACTTGATACATTGTTATAACATGTAAATAAGTAAATAGAGATTTCTGTTCTACTAAACGCCGCACAGGAGCCGCCATTGCAGTGTCTGATTGGCCCATCCAGTCCTACTGCAAGCTCAGATGAGGATCAATGGAAAGCTTATCTGCATGCAAGGTCCCCTCCCACCCGCCAAACCAGATAATCTGATTATACAATGACTACATTCTTCTTACTGGTAATGTAGTCATTGTTAGAACTTCAGGACTAATTGAAATCTCATATGTTTACAAGGATCTCTCCCATGAAAAAAAGTGCTACAAATGTGAATATTCTATTTTTTTAATTATGGTGTGTAATTATTAGGATGGGGTCGGCTGAGGAGGAGAGGGGCCAGACAATATCCAGTCATATTTATATCATAGACTTACAAACATCTATATATGTAAATATTCCCATAACATGCGTGTAGCGTGGAGTCACATGTTAGTGTTAGTTTATTCTGCATCCATGGACTAACAATCCATAGTAAGAGACCCGGACCTCAGGTCTGGACCAGCACCAAGCGCAGTCGGATTAGCAATAATAATAACAATAATAGATTATGTATAGATGTTGGACTTACATTTCCCTCTTCTCGCCACATTTTCCTAGAATTGCAGATAACCCCCCCCCCCAGTTTATTAGATGCCATTATATTATATATTACAAATAAGGAATAATAAAACATATAATGACATCTAATAAATGGGGGGGGGGGGGGCTTTTATGAAGTGGACACACGAGAGGCAGACAAAAACACAATTTGCATGAACCAGAGGTTCTCTGTGTGCAAAAATAAGATTATGTTGGAGGCCAAAAAAGTTCATGGAGCTGCAAACCGGAAACCTCAGAAACGTTGGTCCTTGTATTGATGCTTCTTTGTATTGATGCTTCCTTGTATCGTTGCTTCCTGTATCGATGCTTCCTTGTATCGTTGCTTCCTTGTATCGATGCTTCCTGTATCGATGCTTCCTTGTAACGTTGCTTCCTGTATCGATGCTTCCTTGTAGTGATGCTTCCTTGTATCGTTGCTTCCTTGTATCGTTGCTTCCTGTATCGTTGCTTCCTGTATCAATGCTCCTTGTATTGTTGCTTCCTTGTATCGTTGCTTCCTTGTATCATTGCTTCCTTGTATCGATGCTTCCTTGTATCGTTGCTTCCTGTATCATTGGATATCGTTGCTCCTTGTATCGATGCTTCCTTGTATCGATGCTTCCTTGTATCGATGCTTCCTTGTATCGATGCTTCCTTGTATCGATGCTTCCTTGTATCGTTGCTTCCTTGTATCGTTGCTTCCTTGTATCGTTGCTTCCTTGTATCGATGCTTCCTTGTATCGTTGCTTCCTGTATCATTGGATATCGTTGCTCCTTGTATCGATGCTTCCTTGTATCGATGCTTCCTTGTATCGATGCTTCCTTGTATCGATGCTTCCTTGTATCGATGCTTCCTTGTATCGATGCTTCCTTGTATCGTTGCTTCCTGTAGCATTGGATATCGTTGCTTCCTGTATCGATGCTTCCTTGTATCGATGCTTCCTTGTATCGTTGCTTCCTTGTATCGTTGCTTCCTTGTATCGTTGCTTCCTTGTATCGTTGCTTCCTTGTATCGTTGCTTCCTTGTATCGTTGCTTCCTTGTATCGATGCTCCTTGTATCGATGCTCCTTGTATCGATGCTCCTTGTATCGTTGCTTCCTTGTATCGTTGCTTCCTTGTATCGTTGCTTCCTTGTATCGTTGCTTCCTTGTATCGTTGCTTCCTTGTATCGTTGCTTCCTTGTATCGTTGCTTCCTTGTATCGTTGCTTCCTTGTATCGTTGCTTCCTGTATCGTTGCTCCTTGTATCGATGCTCCTTGTATCGATGCTCCTTGTATCGATGCTCCTTGTATTGCTTCCTTGTATCGATGCTTCCTTGTATCGATGCTTCCTTGTATCGATGCTTCCTTGTATCGATGCTTCCTTGTATCGATGCTTCCTTGTATCGTTGCTTCCTTGTATCGTTGCTTCCTTGTATCGTTGCTTCCTTGTATCGTTGCTTCCTTGTATCGTTGCTTCCTTGTATCGATGCTCCTTGTATCGATGCTCCTTGTATCGTTGCTTCCTTGTATCGTTGCTTCCTTGTATCGTTGCTTCCTTGTATCGTTGCTTCCTTGTATCGTTGCTTCCTTGTATCGTTGCTTCCTTGTATCGTTGCTTCCTTGTATCGTTGCTTCCTGTATCGATGCTTCCTTGTATCGATGCTTCCTTGTATCGTTGCTTCCTTGTATCGTTGCTTCCTTGTATCGATGCTCCTTGTATCGATGCTCCTTGTATCGATGCTCCTTGTATCGATGCTCCTTGTATCGATGCTCCTTGTATCGATGCTCCTTGTATCGATGCTCCTTGTATCGATGCTCCTTGTATCGTTGCTTCCTTGTATCGATGCTTCCTTGTATCGATGCTTCCTTGTATCGTTGCTTCCTTGTATCGTTGCTTCCTTGTATCGTTGCTTCCTTGTATCGATGCTTCCTTGTATCGATGCTCCTGGTATCGATGCTCCTTGTATCGTTGCTCCTTTGTAACGTTGCTCCTTTGTAACGTTGCTTCCTTGTATCGTTGCTTCCTTGTATCGTTGCTTCCTTGTAACGTTGCTTCCTTGTAACGTTGCTTCCTGTAACGTTGCTCCTTGTAACGTTGTTTCATTTGGCAGAACTCAGGATTCCTGCAGAAGTCAAAAGGAAAATTATTCACAAATAATACATTTGGGCCAGTTTTGCTGCCACTAGATTGTGAAGATCCCCCCCCCAAAAAAAACTACAGACAATCCCTGCCTTTGGTTTGCAGAAACTCCCCACTAAATAGGCGACCTTCCTTGAAGGAATGGGCTGCTCGGTATCCGGCTAACAGATCAGGAACATGTACATATACTTTAGCTCAGGAAAATAATAAAGCCCTCCCGTTAAATGAAACACACCGTCCTCTATGCGTTCCAAGTAACAACAACCACTTTATTTTTTACAGCAAACTCTCTCTTGCATTTTTCATGTCGGTGGGAGGACCTATCCTTAAAATCCCCTCCCCGATCAGGATCATCCAGTAAGGGATCGGCAGACTTTGGTGATTTAGAGCCAATCAGGAGCGGATGGATATGTGGGCTTGGCTTTCAGAGAGGCAAAACAGAACAAAGAGCCCTAACGTCCTGCAGTGACATCTTGTGTGCAAGAATTGGAATTACGTGTCCATTTCTACAACTATCCTTTAAAACAGGACAGTATGTTAGTTAAGGGCAAACTGATCTTCACACAAGAGGTGCAATATTATAATGCTGTCTTGGAGGGATTAATGACTGCTGTTTAAGTCTCTATCAGGAAAGGGGTTAATCCATTCATGGGAACTAACTCTCATTTTTGCATTAGACTGCCAATAATTTAGCTAAGTTCAGTAGACAGAATGAGCATGATGGATGAGCCTATTGGGTCTCTGTGTGTGGAACCAGTGTCTTATGATCCTGTTGGTGTCCCCAACCAAGTGCATCATAAATAACCTTACAATGGCACTTATTGTGGTGCTTACTGCAGCGGCAATCAGTGAGCGAGCCAATCACGGCTCTTGTATGCTGCCGTTACAGTTATGATATACAAACACATGTTAAAGCCAACCCCACAAACATATCCCCCAGCAGTCACCAGTACAGCATGCTAAACATTATGGGGTGCAAGGACCTGCCAACACCTGGTGTTAGGATCCAGAATCACTAAAGTCAGAAAGGCAGGAACAATCTGGCAAGAAAGGTCAAGGGCAGGCGGCAATCAGGCACAGGCAGGCAGGCAAATACATAGCAACAGTAAGATGGGGCTTTAGATCCACTGGCACCAAGAGATAGAAATATAGAACATCCAGAGACCCTGGAGACTGCAAACTCATCTGGAAGTTCTAGGACAAGCAACAACTGATCCAGGTGACCTGCCAAATAGGAACCCTGTTGGTTTAAATTATACATTGGCAACATGGTGGCCATGGGTTGCATGAGGCCCTCAGGCACTTCCCATGCGGCCCCAAGCCTGTTCTCTGGAGTGGGAGAGTGCACCCCTCTTCAACAATACACAATGTATTATATCGCTATCATTTTGCTTTGGCTAAATAAAATGTTTAAAAAGTGCTGGGAAGGTCTTTAAAAACTCAGGGGCCACATATGAGGTGCGTCTTGATGAAGAGCTTGAACTACTACCATGGAAGAGATCTTCATAGAGGGTTGAGCAAATGCTGGTCTGGATAATATGCTCTAGGGTTTTACAAGCTCCATTTTATTTAAAAGCTGACAGACGTTGGTTTTACAGACACCTGGCCATTCGGACATTGTTGGTTTATGATGTAACGGACAAGTAGCCTGGCCGGAAGGAGCAGATACATTGGGACTAATGCCTTTAGGACTCTGGGAGACCTTTTCAATGGCTTTCATAGTCTGCATTTCAACACCTTATGAAAGCAGACTCCACATGTAGACATAGAGAATAGAGACCACCGCAGGATCCTCATGGAGACCACAGCAGGATCCACCTGTAGACATAGAGAATAAAGGCCACAGCAGGATCCACCTGTAGACATAGAGAATAGAGACCACCACAGGATCCTCCTGTAGACAGAGAGAATAGAGACCACAGCAGGATCCACCTGTAGACATAGAGAATAGAGACCGCAGCAGGATCCTCCTGTAGACAGAGAGAATAGAGACCACCGCAGGATCCACCTGTAGACATAGAGAATAGAGACCACCACAGGATCCTCCTGTAGACATAGAGAATAGAGACCACCACAGGATCCTCCTGTAGACAGAGAGAATAGAGACCACAGCAGGATCCACCTGTAGACATAGAGAATAGAGACCACCACAGGATCCTCCTGTAGACATAGAGAATAGAGACCACAGCAGGATCCACCTGTAGACATAGAGAATAGAGACCACCACAGGATCCTCCTGTAGACATAGAGAATAGAGACCACCGCAGGATCCACCTGTAGACATAGAGAATAGAGACCACCGCAGGATCCTCCTGTAGACATAGAGACCACAACAGGATCCACCTGTAGACATAGAGAATAGAGACCGCAGCAGGATCCACCTGTAGACAGAGAGAATAGAGACCACCGCAGGATCCACCTGTAGACATAGAGACCACAACAGGATCCACCTGTAGACATAGAGAATAGAGACCACCGCAGGATCCTCCTGTAGACATAGAGACCACAACAGGATCCACCTGTAGACATAGAGAATAGAGACCACCGCAGGATCCTCCTGTAGACATAGAGACCACAACAGGATCCACCTGTAGACATAGAGAATAGAGACCACCACAGGATCCTCCTGTAGACAGAGAGAATAGAGACCGCAGCAGGATCCACCTCTAGACATAGAGAATAGAGACCACAGCAGGATCCACCTGTAGACATAGAGAATAGAGACCACCGCAGGATCCTCCTGTAGACAGAGAGAATAGAGACCACAGCAGGATCCTCCTGTAGACAGAGAGAATAGAGACCACCGCAGGATCCACCTGTAGACATAGAGAATAGAGACCTCAGCAGGATTCTCCTGTAGACATAGAGACCACAACAGGATCCACCTGTAGACATAGAGAATAGAGACCACCGCAGGATCCTCCTGTAGACATAGAGAATAGAGACCGCAGCAGGATCCACCTGTAGACATAGAGAATAGAGACCACCACAGGATCCTCCTGTAGACATAGAGAATAGAGACCACCACAGGATCCACCTGTAGACATAGAGAATAGAGACCACCACAGGATCCTCCTGTAGACATAGAGAATAGAGACCACCACAGGATCCACCTGTAGACAGAGAGAATAGAGACCACAGCAGGATCCACCTGTAGACATAGAGAATAGAGACCACCACAGGATCCTCCTGTAGACTTCAAGAATAGAGACCCAAGCAGGATCCACCTGTAGACATAGAGACCACAACAGGATCCACCTGTAGACATAGAGACCACAACAGGATCCACCTGTAGACATAGAGAATAGAGACCTCAGCAGGATCCTCCTGTAGACATAGAGACCACAACAGGATCCACCTGTAGACATAGAGAATAGAGACCACCGCAGGATCCTCCTGTAGACATAGAGAATAGAGACCACCACAGGATCCACCTGTAGACATAGAGAATAGAGACCACCACAGGATCCTCCTGTAGACAGAGAGAATAGAGACCGCAGCAGGATCCTCCTGTAGACAGAGAGAATAGAGACCACAGCAGGATCCACCTGTAGACAGAGAGAATAGAGACCACAGCAGGATCCTCCTGTAGACAGAGAGAATAGAGACCACCGCAGGATCCTCCTGTAGACAGAGAGAATAGAGACCACCGCAGGATCCTCCTGTAGACATAGAGAATAGAGACCACCACAGGATCCTCCTGTAGACATAGAGAATAGAGACCGCAGCAGGATCCACTTGTAGACAGAGAGAATAGAGACCACTGCAGGATCCACCTGTAGACAGAGAGAATAGAGACCACCGCAGGATCCACCTGTAGACAGAGAGAATAGAGACCACAGCAGGATCCACCTGTAGACATAGAGAATAGAGACCACTGCAGGATCCTCCTGTAGACAGAGAGAATAGAGACCACCGCAGGATCCACCTGTAGACATAGAGAATAGAGACCACCGCAGGATCCACCTGTAGACAGAGAGAATAGAGACCTCAGCAGGATCTACCTGTAGACAGAGAGAATAGACACCACCGCAGGATCCACCTGTAGACAGAGAGAATAGAGACTGCAGCAGGATCCACCTGTAGACATAGAGAATAGAGACTGCAGCAGGATCCACCTGTAGACATAGAGAATAGAGACCACCGCAGGATCCACCTGTAGACATAGAGAATAGAGACCACCGCAGGATCCACCTGTAGACATAGAGAATAGAGACCACCACAGGATCCACCTGTAGACATAGAGAATAGAGACCACCACAGGATCCTCCTGTAGACATAGAGAATAGAGACCACCGCAGGATCCACCTGTAGACAGAGAGAATAGAGACCAAAGCAGGATCCACCTGTAGACATAGAGAATAGAGACCACCACAGGATCCTCCTGTAGACTTCAAGAATAGAGACCCAAGCAGGATCCACCTGTAGACATAGAGAATAGAGACTGCAGCAGGATCCACCTGTAGACAGAGAGAATAGAGACCACAGCAGGATCCACCTGTAGACATAGAGAATAGAGACCACCACAGGATCCTCCTGTAGACATAGAGAATAGAGACCATCGCAGGATCCACCTGTAGACATAGAGAATAGAGACCACAGCAGGATCCTCCTGTAGACAGAGAGAATAGAGACCACCGCAGGAACCACCTGTAGACATAGAGAATAGAGACCACAGCAGGATCCACCTGTAGACATAGAGAATAGAGACCACAGCAGGATCCACCTGTAGACAGAGAGAATAGAGACCGCAGCAGGATCCACCTGTAGACATAGAGAATAGAGACCACAGCAGGATCCACCTGTAGACATAGAGAATAGAGACCACAGCAGGATCCACCTGTAGACAGAGAGAATAGAGACCACAGCAGGATCCACCTGTAGACATAGAGAATAGAGACCACAGCAGGATCCACCTGTAGACATAGAGAATGGAGACCACAGCAGGATCCTCCTGTAGACATAGAGAATAGAGACCACAGCAGGATCCACCTGTAGACATAGAGAATAGAGACCACAGCAGGATCCACCTGTAGACATAGAGAATGGAGACCACAGCAGGATCCTCCTGTAGACATAGAGAATAGAGACCACAGAAGGATCCACCTGTAGACATAGAGAATAGAGACCACAGCAGGATCCACCTGTAGACAGAGAGAATAGAGACCACCGCAGGATCCACCTGTAGACATAGAGAATAGAGACCACCGCAGGATCCTCTTGTAGACATAGAGACCACAGCAGGTCCCATGGTGCCTTCTGGATGTACAATGAACCAGTTGAGGGTACAGAGTCTTCATGTTCAAGTTGACAAGACCAAGGTTTTTCAGTTTTGCTCCCTGGACTATATTCAATGACTAAATTAAATTGAACAGAGTTTAATCCCACTGAGTCCGTCTGGATTTTGATATTTAGCAGACACAGGAACTGCAGATTCTTGTAATCTGTTCAGATAGCACCAGGATCCCCTCCAGAAGGGTCAGACACCCCTCCTCCAGAGTCAGACCCCCCTCCCTCCTCCAGAGTCAGACCCCCCTCCCTCCTCCAGAGTCAGACCCCCCTCCCTCCTCCAGAGTCAGACCCCCCTCCCTCCTCCAGGGTCAGACCCCCCTCCCTCCTCCAGGGTCAGCCCCCCCGCCCTGCTCCAGGGTCAGACCCCCGGGTCCAAAAAGATAGAACTAAAAGTTCTTTGTTAAAAGTGTCATACTTGGTTTCAGAAGAAGAAAATCTCTGATCGATATGTAGACACATGGATGAAGTCTGTGGTGGAGCTACTGCTGGTGCAGCAGGTGCAAAGCACTGGGGCACATAATAGGGTAGGGGCCCTCTGCTACTGCCAGTAAACAAGGAATCTTAATTTATTACAAGATAATGTCAGATATTACTTAATAGAAAGGTGATCTAATTGCCATAGGGGTGATCTGATCATATTAATACATGTTTTCCTTTTTTATTAACCCAAAGGGGTGGATAGAGAAGTTGTAATATTTGAAAAAAACAGTAAAGAGTTGAATCGCTTTCAATCCAGAGGGCGATCTTGAATAGCAACACCATGGCTGGATCCATCGAAAAGCCATTAGCAGATAAGATATAGCCCAGGAAAGGGACTTCTGATTGACTGAATGTGCACTCTTCACTTTGGGAACTAATAGATGGTATCTAAGATGCTCACCATATCTTGGTGTTTTTTCAAGGATCCGCAGGTAGAACAAGGCTATCATCTGAATACACTATTATGAGGAGTTACATAGCCAATATTCAAAGTGTTCGTTATGTGTTTTCAGTACTGTCCTACATTAATCCTTTTCTTCTATTCATATAATTTTGTAGACTTCTTTTAGATCTAATTTTATGTACAATGGGGTTCCATGTAACCAATGGAAGAGGGTTTCTGTTTCTGGTAGGGATCCTGTAACCAATGGAAGACGGTTTCTGTTTCTGGTAGGGATCCAGTAACCAATGGAAGAGGGTTTCTGTTTCTGGTAGGGATCCTGTAACCAATGGAAGAGTGTTTCTGGTAGGGATCCTGTAACCAATGGAAGAGGGTTTCTGTTTCTGGTAGGGATCCTGTAACCAATGGAAGAGGGTTTCTGTTTTTGGTAGGGACCCTGTAACCAATAGAAGAGGGTTTCTGTTTTTGGTAGGGATCCTGTAACCAATGGAAGAGGGCTTCTGTTTTTGGTAGGGATCCTGTAACCAATGGAAGAGGGTTTCTGTTTCTGGTAGGGATCCTGTAACCAATGGAAGAGGGTTTCTGTTTCTGGTAGGGATCCTGTAACCAATGGAAGAGTGTTTCTGGTAGGGATCCTGTAACCAATGGAAGAGGGTTTCTGTTTCTGGTAGGGATCCTGTAACCAATGGAAGAGGGTTTCTGTTTTTGGTAGGGACCCTGTAACCAATAGAAGAGGGTTTCTGTTTTTGGTAGGGATCCTGTAACCAATGGAAGAGGGCTTCTGTTTTTGGTAGGGATCCTGTAACCAATGGAAGAGGGTTTCTGTTTCTGGTAGGGATCCTGTAACCAATGGAAGAGGGTTTTTGTTTTTGGTAGGGATCCTGTAACCAATGGAAGAGGGTTTCTGTTTTTGGTAGGGATCCTGTAGCCAATGGAAGGGGGTTTCTGTTTTTGGTAGGGATCCTGTTTATACCCAGACAATTTATGCAGAACTACAAATGGCATTTTCTTAAACTGTCTTCAATGTTTTATGGAAATGTGAATCTTACGTGTGCGAGTAGTTTGGATGTTTATTATAATCTTATACCCCATTATGATGCATGGATTCCTTGTATTTTCTGTACGGAGGGTCCGGTGTGTTCTTGTTTTGGGGAGTCACAGATTTGTTTCACTGCATTGATGAAAACTTTTCCAAAATGAAAATACAGAGCACGTTGTGAGTTTGTAAGCGGGGGTCAGTCATACACTTCCATTACCATTTTCTTATCCAGGGCATCCAATACTGACACCACTAATGCTCACCTTGTCTGAAGCCTACACATGTGTAACATGCTGAGGGCACACCCGCATTCTGTGATGGATCTCACTCTCCTCTTAGGGTTCCTGTGACTCGATTTTTGGGCACTCTGACCTTTCTGTGCCCCCCTGGGCAGGGCCTAGGCACTAAGGCTCAACCGGGAGTTTATGTTCTCGGAGACCCGCGGGGGAGATGGAGCCTGCGCACCGTGCAGTATGAAAACTCGTCAAAACAAAGATTCGGTGAGTGTGGATATAAACTCCCTCAGCACCCAAGCTAGGCTCAGACACCCTGCTCCAGGCCACACCCATAGACAGGCTCAGACACCCTGCTCCAGGCCACACCCATAGACAGGCTCAGACACCCTGCTCCAGGCCACACCCATAGGCAGGCTCAGATACCCTGCTCCAGGCCACACCCATAGACAAGCTCAGATACCCTGCTCCAGGCCACACCCAAGCTAGGCTCAGACACCCTGCTCCAGGCCACACCCATAGGCAGGCTCAGACACCCTGCTCCAGGCCACACCCATAGGCAGGCTCAGACACCCTGCTCCAGGCCACACCCATGGACAGGCTCAGACACCCTGCTCCAGGCCACACCCATAGACAAGCTCAGACACCCTGCTCCAGGCCACACCCATAGACAGGCTCAGACACCCTGCTCCAGGCCACACCCATAGACAGGCTCAGACACCCTGCTCCAGGCCACACCCATAGGGAGGCTCAGACACCCTGCTCCAGGCCACACCCATAGGGAGGCTCAGACACCCTGCTCCAGGCCACACCCATAGGGAGGCTCAGACACCCTGCTCCAGCCCACACCCATAGGCAGGCTCAGACACCCTGCTCCAGGCCCTCAGACACCCTGCTCCAGGCCACACCCATAGGGAGGCTCAGACACCCTGCTCCAGGCCACACCCATAGGCAGGCTCAGACACCCTGCTCCAGGCCACACCCATAGGCAGGCTCAGACACCCTGCTCCAGGCCACACCCATAGGCAGGCTCAGACACCCTGCTCCAGGCCACACCCATAGGGAGGCTCAGACACCCTGCTCCAGGCCACACCCATAGGGAGGCTCAGGGTCGGACCCCCCTGCTCCAGGCCACACACACAGCCAGGCTCAGGGTCGGACCCCCCCCCCCCCTGCTCCAGGCCACACACACAGCCAGGGTCGGACCCCCCCCCCCCCCCTGCTCCAGGCCACACACACAGCCAGGGTCGGTCCCCCCTCCGCTCCAGGCGTCACACACAGCCAGGGTCGGACCCCCCCTGCTCCAGGCCACACACACAGCCAGGCTCAGGGTCGGACCCCCCCCCCCCCCCCCCTGCTCCAGGCCACACACACAGCCAGGGTTGGACCCCCCCCCCCCCTGCTCCAGGCCACACACACAGCCAGGGTCGGACCCCCCCCCCCCCCTGCTCCAGGCCACACACACAGCCAGGCTCAGGGTCGGACCCCCCCCCCCCCTGCTCCAGGCCACACACACAGCCAGGGTCGGACACACCCCCCCCCTGCTCCAGGCCACACACACAGCCAGGGTCGGACCCCCCCTGCTCCAGGCCACACACACAGCCAGGGTCGGACCCCCCCTGCTCCAGGCCACACACACAGCCAGGGTCGGACCCCCCCCCTGCTCCAGGCCACACACACAGCCAGGGTCGGACCCCCCCTGCTCCAGGCCACACATACAGCCAGGGTCGGACCCCCCCTGCTCCAGGCCTCACACACAGCCAGGGTCGGACCCCCCCTGCTCCAGGCCACACACACAGCCAGGGTCGGACCCCCCCCCCCTGCTCCAGGCCACACACACAGCCAGGGTCGAACCCCCCCCCCCTGCTCCAGGCCTCGCACACAGCCAGGGTCGGACCCCCCCTGCTCCAGGCCACACACACAGCCAGGGTCGGACCCCCCCTGCTCCAGGCCACACACACAGCCAGGGTCGGACCCCCCCTGCTCCAGGCCACACACACAGCCAGGGTCGGAGCCCCCCCCCCTGCTCCAGGCCACACATACAGCCAGGGTCGGACCCCCCCCCTGCTCCAGGCCACACACACAGCCAGGGTCGGACTCCCCCTGCTCCAGGCCACATCTAGTAGTTTGTTGCTTCTACACTTTTATATGTATTTATAGTTTTTCTTGGCCTTGTTAGATGTCAATGAGGAGCGGGAGGAAAAAGGAGAGTGCTGGCCCACGAGAGGAGCGCAGGGCGAGGGGGCGAGCATCACCTGGTGCCATCAGCACATCCAGCAGTGACAGCAAAAGTGAGAAGGGCAGACAAAGTGGGAAGGTGAGTGGGGAGAGGGAGGAACACAGGGGAAGGGGAGATGAATAATGGGGAACATGAAGCCCTTTCTGCTTGAGTCACCCTTTTGCTTTGTCTGACACAGAAGGGCCGGTCGGACGACTCTGTCCCAAAAAGCAGCAAAAGAGATCGAGTGAAAGATTCCTCCGAGAGCGAGGGGGAGGCAGAGAAAACAGCCAAGAAATCCAAGATGGAGGTCAGAACACTGGACATCATATAATATATATTCCTCCATATAACCTCTCTATAACCACTCCTATAGCTCCATATAACATATACCTATAATGCCGCTTCTTGATACTCTCTTCTATAGCTCTGTATAACCTATCCCTATAACCCTGACCTCTTTCTATTCCCTTGTCTATAGCTCCCTATATTGCCTCCTGTTGCTCCATATGACCTCTCCCTATATGCCCTCTCTTTATATCACTTCTGTATTGTGCCTCCAGTCTCCCGAGGTCCCGAGACCCCCTCCAGATGAGGAGAGTTTGGATGGTCAGAGCGGTAATGAGGATGGGGGCAGCGACCCGCGAGATATTGACCAGGACAATCGCAGCACATCTCCCAGCCTGCACAGCGGTGACAGCGAAAGTGATGCCTCCTCTGTCCCCTCTCCAAAATCCTTCCCATCACTGTACAGGGGCACAACCCCCCAGCCACCGATCTCTCCTGTTCCCGAGGCCTCCGTCCTGCCAGCTCCCCCTCAGGCTCCACAGTCAACTCCACAAAGTGAACCTCCGGCTCCGCGGGCTTACCAGACCCCACACCTCCCCCAACTGTATCCTAGCAATGGCAGCATAAACAAGACTGGTCCTACCCAGACTGCCCAGGCCAAGCCTCCACCCACCACTCCAATTGTAGGGTTGGGCTCCCCCCGACCCTTGGGGTCCCCAACTGCCCCAGTCTCTGCCAGTTCCACACCATCTGCATCATTCCCCCATGTATCCCACAATCTACCCCCTCCACCTGCACTCCGTCCACTTAATGCCTCTCCAGGTCTGCCCTCTCAGGTTGTGGAGAAATCTGGAGTTCCTCTGCCCCCTGCTCCTTGCTCTCTCCGCTACCCACCTTATCCAGGGCAATATCCACCTGGTTATCCTCATCAATACCCTGCACACAATAAATATGGGCAACCACCTCCAGGGTCCCACCCCTCTTGGGGACAGAGTGGGCACAACTATGGGAGAGGTGGAGGGGGCCCAGCATACCAACAACCCCCACCCCAGAATGGACAAGGAGGCAGTGGACAAAATGTTTCTGGAGGGTTTGCCACCTCTCACCATAGCAGCAACAGGGCACAGTCCCCTATCAATAATCATGCCTCTCACCCACTGCCTGCAGCAGGTGGCATTCAGTCCCCAGTGTCACAGGGCAGCATCCTGCATCCAAACGGAGGGGCACCAGGGGGCAGGGGGCAGTCTCCCATCCAAGCACCAAATAATACCCACCACCCCCATGTTTTGCCCAACAGAGGACGCTCCCCTACCTCACAGACCAGCCTGCCTACAGTGCCCCCTCCCCAGCCAGGGCATCACCCACCTCACAATATACCTGGAGGGCTTCATTCCACAAACACTACACCTCAGAACAACACCCAACTGCCTGGGGCAGGAAATGGAGGAGGGCAGTCACCTGCACCCTCAAACAACGCCCATCTCATCCCCCCATCCTCTACTGCAGGGGGGAATATAGGTTATCATTCTCCAATGGAGCCCCAGAACTCCCAGCCCACACACCCACTTTATCAGCCCCACTCCTCATCTTCTGCATGTCACTACCCTGGGGCATCCCAGAATTATCCTAATTATCCATTCCAGGGGTGCAAGGGGGCACCTCCCCCTACCCCACCTTATAAATCTAGTGCACCTCCTCCATATAAGACAGGGCCTTTTCCTGTCTCCACTCCTCCCCCTCCTCCTTCACAGAGTTTTAAAGAGGCTACCCCCCAAGCTCCTGCCCCAGGCCCTGCAATAGTGCCCCCACCTCCTGCTCCAGTTCCAGCTCCAGTGCAAATAAAACAAGAGCCCCCAGAGGAGTGTGAACATGATGGAGGAAGCCCTGTACCACCAGCCTGCAGCCCCTCGCCGCCACCCAAACTTGTCGACACACCAAGTCATGCCAGCCAATCTGCCAGGTAATGGGAAGGGGGGAATGGCAGGGCATACAGAAAAAGAGCAACTCTATATAATGAGTGAGAGGGCCCCAGAGGGACTGTATATGGGGAAATGTAGGGTGAGGGGTCCAGAGGGACTGTATGTAGGATAATACTAGGTGAGGGGCCCAGGGTCTGTATATAGGAAAATAATGAGTTAAGGGGCAGAACACCTACAACAAAAGCCTACACACAAGCAATAAACACACAACGTAAATGCACAAGATGACGTATAGACCAGTCCAAGGTACTTATAGGAATGTGAGTGAGATTGAGGAATGAAGATGATATGGGGGGGAAGGGGGGTCCAGTTGTACACGTCTCTGCAAATCTTACCTCTCTCCTCACCTGCTCTCTGTTTTAGGTTCAACAAGCACTTGGACCGGGGCTATAACTCCTGCTGTAGGACCGATCTCTATTTCGTGCCCCTGGAAGGCTCCAAACTTTCCAAAAAACGCACAGAACAGATAGAGAGGGCCCGGAGAGAGAGTGAGCAAAGAGCGCGGGAAGAGCGTGACAGAGAACGGGAGAGAGAGCGGGAGCGAGAGATGGAGAGGAATGCGGTAAAGAGCCCGCAGCTATGTCTTGTCATGTGGTCACTCTAGGTCTTCTGCTGTACTTATATCTGAGTGCCACTCAAGGTAGTGTCTATGGAGGTGTCTGTACATATACAGTATCTGTGCATTCCCTAGGGAGATGTCTGTACTTATATCTGTGGGTTCCCCAGGGGGGTGTCTGTACTTATATCTGAGGGTTCCCTAGGGAGGTGTCTGTACTTATATCTGAGGGTTCCCTAGGGAGGTGTCTGTACTTATATCTTTGGGTTCCCTAGGGAGGTGTCTGTACATATATATATATGAGGGTTTCCATAGGGAGGTGTCTGTAGTTATTTATGGGTGTTCCCTAGGGAGGTTTCTGTACTTATCTGTGGGTTCCCTAGGTAGGTGTCAGTACCTATATCTGAGGATTTCCCTAGGGAGGAGTCTGTACTTTTCTGTGGTTTCCTTAGAGTGGTGTCTGTACTTTATATATGAGGGTTCCCTAGGGAGGTGTCTGTACATATATCTGAGGGTTCCCTAGGGGGGTGTCTGTAGTTATATCTGTGGGTTCCCTAGGGAGGTGTCAGTACCTATATCTGAGGATTTCCCTAGGGAGGTGTCTGTACTTTTCTGTGGTTTCCTTAGAGTGGTGTCTGTACTTTATATATGAGGGTACCCTAGGGAGGTGTCTGTACTTTATATATGAGCGTTCCCTAGGGAGGTGTCTGTACATATATCTGAGGGTTCCCTAGGGGGGTGTCTGTAGTTATATCTGTGGGTTCCCTAGGGAGGTGTCAGTACCTATATCTGAGGATTTCCCTAGGGAGGTGTCTGTACTTTTCTGTGGTTTCCTTAGAGTGGTGTCTGTACTTTATATATGAGGGTTCCCTAGGGAGGTGTCTGTACATATATCTGAGGGTTCTCTAGGGAGGTGTCTGTAGTTATTTATGGGTGTTCCCTAGGGAGGTTTCTGTACTTATCTGTGGGTTCCCTAGGTAGGTGTCAGTACCTATATCTGAGGATTTCCCTAGGGAGGAGTCTGTACTTTTCTGTGGTTTCCTTAGAGTGGTGTCTGTACTTTATATATGAGGGTTCCCTAGGGAGGTGTCTGTACATATATCTGAGGGTTCTCTAGGGAGGTGTCTGTACTTATATTTGAGGGTTACCCTAGGGAGGTGTCTGTACATATATCTGAGGGTTCCCTAGGGAGGTGTCTGTAGTTATATCTGTGGGTTCCCCAGCTAGGTGTCTTTACTTATATTTGTTGGTTGCCCATGGAGGTGTCTGTACTTATCTGAGGTTTCCCTGGGGAGGTGTCTGTACTTATATCTGAGGATTTCCCTAGGGAGGTGTCTGTACTTACCTGAGGGTTTCCAAGGGAGGTGTCTATCCTTATATAGGAGGGCTCCCCAGGGAGGTGTCTGTACTTATATCTGAGGATTTCCCTAGGGAGGTGTCTGTTCTTACCTGACGGTTTCCTAGGGAGAAGTCTGTACTTATATCTGAGGGTTCTCCTGGGAGGTGTCTCTACATATATCTGAGGGGGTGCCAGGGAGGTGTCTGTACTTATATCTGAGGTTTCCCTAGGGATGTGTCTGTAGGTATATATGGGGATTCCCCATGAAGGTATCTTTACTGATATCTGAGGGTTCCCTAGGGAGGTTCTGAACATATATCTATGGTATCCATAGGGAGGTGTCTGTACTTATATCTGTGGGTTCCCCAGGGAGGTGTCTGTACATATATCTGAGGGTTCCCTAGGGAGGTGTCTGTACATATATCTGAGGGTTACCCTAGGAAGGTGTCTGTACTTACCTGAGGGTTTCCTAGGGAGGTGTCTGTACTTTTCTTTGGGTTACCTAGGGAGGTGTCTGCATTTATATCTGAATGTTCCCCACTGAGGTGTCTGTACTTATATCTAAGGGTTTCCCTAGGTAGATGTCTGTACTTATATCTGAGGGTTTCCCCATGGAGGTGTCTGTACTTCTATCTGTGGGTTCTCTAGGGAGGTGTCTGTACATATATCTAAATAGGTTCCCCAGGGAAGTCTCTGTACTTATCTTTGGGTTCCCTAGGGAGGTGTCTTTATATATATCTGAGGGTACCCTGGGAAGATGTCTGTACTTATATCTATGGGTTCCCCAGGGGGGTGTCTTTTCCTTACATATGAGGGTTCCCTAGTGATGTATCTGTACTTATATCTGAGGGTTCCCTAGTGAGATGTCTGTACATATATATGAGGGTTTCCCTAGGTAGGTGTCTGTTCATATATCTGAGGGTTTACCTAGGGAGGTGTTTGTACTTATATATGAGGGTTCCCTAGGGAGGTGTCTGTATTTATATCTGAGGGTTCCCTAGGGAGGTGTCTGTATTTATATCTGTGTGTTCCCTAGGGAGGTATCTGTACATATATATCTGGGTTCCCTAGGGAGGTGTCTGTACTTATATTTGAGGGTTACCCTAGGGAGGTGTCTGTACATATATCTGTGGGTTCCCTAGGGAGGTGTCTGTACTTTTATATCTGTGGGTTCCCTAGCTAGGTGCCTGTACTTATATTTGAGGGTTACCCTAGGGAGGTGTCTGTGCATATATCTGAGGGTTCCCTAGGGAGGTGTCTGTAGTTATATCTGAGGGTTCCCTAGGGAGGTGTCTGTATTTATATCTGAGGGTTCCCTAGGGAGGTATCTGTACATATATATCTGGGTTCCCTAGGGAGGTGTCTGTACTTATATTTGAGGGTTACCCTAGGGAGGTGTCTGTACATATATCTGTGGGTTCCCTAGGGAGGTGTCTGTACTTTTATATCTCAGGGTTCTCTAGGGAGGTGTCTGTACTTATATCTGAGGGTTACCCTAGGGAGGTGTCTGTGCATATATCTGAGGGTTCCCTAGGGAGGTGTCTGTAGTTATATCTGTGGGTTCCCTAGCTAGGTGCCTGTACTTATATTTGAGGGTTACCCTAGGGAGGTGTCTGTGCATATATCTGAGGGTTCCCTAGGGAGGTGTCTGTAGTTATATCTGTGGGTTCCCTAGCTAGGTGTCTTTACTTTTATTTGTTGGTTGCCCAGGGGGGTGTCTGTACTTTTCTGAGGTTTCCCTGGGGAGGTCTCTGTACATATATCTGAGGCTTCCCTAGGGAGGTGTCTGTATTTATATCTGAGGCTTCCATAGGGAGGTATCTGTACATATATATCTGGGTTCCCTAGGGAGGTTGTAACGGCTACCCCGGTAGTGAGAGGGTACCAGCCGTTGCAGATGTCCTTTTCTGAAGCAAGGTGCTGTGCAGTAATGAAATATTTATTCCCATCCACGATATCCCATTGTATAATCCAGGAGTGCTGTAAAATGTGGCAGAGTAACGGTACCATAAATCCCCCTCAAAGAACGAGACGAGGCTACGTTTTGAAGGGTCAAGAGGAGCTCTTCTTTATTAAAAACAAAAACACATTTTTAAACACTTCCCATACACAGTAGGGGCAGTGACTACCTTTGGTCAACCCCTAATTACCTCTGGCCAATCAGACAGGGTTAAGGTGTGGGAGCCAGGAGTCCCCTCCCCCAGGAGCCACCCACTAGGCGTGGCTAACTGCTCATTCTCCCTCTGACGGTGGATAGAGTAACATCTCTAAGCTCACTTATTCCCCTGCTGGGAGTATGGGGAAACCCCAGGTCATCTCATTATTCAAGAGTCCTTACCCCCATTGTTCATGGTGCCATCTTGTCTGCTAAAACCCTTTTGTTCTGCTATCTCTTGTGTGGTTTAGCAAATCCTATTAAGAGGCAGATGGGCAACTCCTGACCAAGTGTATGAGACCAAAGATATGTGACTGCATACCACACAATACAATATATTTACAGATATAATAACAACATTTTATAACCCAGAACATATCTGCAGATAGCTTAGGTCTGAGCACACATTATTACTGAATGGCGCTCAGACCACATACATACAGTACAGCAATGTGATCATATTTTAACCAAGAATTAAATAACCATAAAACAGGGTAAAACAGTGATGGGTTCCGCTACACACCTCCCCCGTGACCATAAGCCGGCATACACGGTCTGATCCCAACGGATCGGCCTGGGGATGTCCGGACAAAACGATTTGTTGGTCACTTCTACAGTTTGACAACCCATCAGCATTACTGCAATAAACATTTCAAGGAGAGGGAAAATACATTTTACAAACAGGTTTCAGAGAAATAAATAATGAGGCAGAAAAGCATCAGCCTTCCAAATGAACTGAAGTCCTTTAGCAAAACCATCCCAAGTTGGAGAGTACATTCCTCCCCCAGCTCGTGGTCGGGCCCCTATTGTACAGGGCCCACTGTTCTTCCCCTGTACACCCACCCAAAAAAATCCAGGATCCCATCCCAACAGTCCAGTATCCCAATGTCCAAAAGGTGGGCCACAATCTCTGTCCCATAGAAACCCTTTTCCATATAAAACGTTCCCGCTCATCCCCTCTATCATCGGCTAATGCTCGGTACTTTTGAAGGTTGGGGTCCTGTCTAGTTTCCCTCCCAAGCTCTTCAGGGGTGTCCCACGCTATGGGTCTCTCTGTGGCGGTAGTGCTAAGTGTCTGCTTGTGGCTTACCTGGGTCTCCCGACCTGTTGTAGGAACGTCCTCGGTACGGGTCTGTGAGCGGGTGGTCACGAGACAAGCAGCAGCAGTCGTGGGTAAAAAGGCTGAGGCTAGAGGGCCAATATCGTTGCCCAGCACGACCTCAGCAGGTAAATTGTCCATGATGCCTACTGTGGTCTTTCCCGACCCGACTCCCCAATCCAAGTGTACCCGGGCGGTGGGTAAGCGAAAAACAGCCCCCCCTGCGACACGGACAGCAACAGTACGGGTAGATACATGCTCTGGTTTCACAAGATGTTTCTGCACCAACGTGATGGTAGTGCCAGTGTCCCTTAGGCCTTGTGCTACCTGTCCATTTACACGCACCTCCTGGCGGTGATGCTGGCGGTTATCTGGGGATGCAGCTTGTATGGGGTTTGCCTCGTACAGGATGCCCAAACACTCCTCAGGGCTCCCTTCGGTTTCCAGGCAGTGAGCTGCAGAGGTACGTGATAAAGGGATCTCTGGGTTATTGGTCGGGCGCCTCCAGTTGTTATTGGCTGATCCCAAGGGGCAATAACGAGCAATGTGCCCCGGGTTGCCGCAGCGATGGCACGTCATTTTGTAAGAATCCGGGGGTTGGTGGTTATACCCCTGAGGCCGTGGCGGTCCTGGGGGTACTGGGGCCCGAAATTCTGTGCTTCCAGCGGGCATTGAGGTGCGTGGCTCTGCTCTAGAGGTTGGTCGTGTGGACCCTTGGCTCACCTTTCTGGACTCTGCGTATTCATCCGCTAGCCGTGCTGCCTCGATTAAGTTAGTAGGGCGACGATCTCTCACCCAATCCTGTATGTCTGCCGCCAGATCTTGAAAGAAATGTTCCATCAGGAATAGCTGTAGTGCTTCCTCTCCTGTGTTGGCATTGCACCCTCGCACCCAATGTGATGCCACCCTTTGTATCTTGCTGGCCCATTCCATGTGGGAGTCTGCATCCTTCTTTTTAGACTCCCTGAAGCGACGGCGATATGTTTCCGGGGTGACGGCATATCTGGTGAGCAGTGCAGCCTTCACCCGGCGATACTGCGCAATATCTTCCTCAGTAAGCGCCCGAAAAGCCTCATTTGCTTTTCCTGATAGCTTTCCAGCCAAAATAGTGACCCATTGGTCTGGTGGTATTTGGTGTAGTGAGCACTGCCTCTCGAAGTCAGCCAAATATCCATCAATTTCTTCCTCACTTTCCACAAACGCTTTGAAGGCAGTGAACGGTATTTTCTTTACTGTAGCAGCGGGTGGGGGAGTATGAACTGTATGTGCCAGGGGTTGTCTAGCTCTTGCCAGTTCAAGTTCGTGCCCCCTCCTATTTTGTATCTCCGTTCTCGCTTCCCGTAAAAGCTGATCTATTAGCTCCACGGATGTTGCTGGGTACATGGATAATCTCCGCTGAACCAGGTTTGTAATTTCCTCCTCCTCGCTGACAGGGGTAGGTTGGTCCACGACCTCCATGGATCGATCCATCTCGTCCAGCTCCAGTAGGTCAGCTATCAGCTCTCTCCGTGGTCGGTTGTTGGCACCCCTTCCTCTGGTTTCCAAGAGTTTCTTTAGTGTGGGTCTTTTCAGTTTAGCCTACTGGGATTCCATTCAGCACTTGCGTTGGGGATGAAAAGGACCATCCCACCACTGCCAACCAATGTAACGGCTACCCCGGTAGTGAGAGGGTACCAGCCGTTGGAGACGTCCTTTTCTGAAGCAAGGTGCTGTGCAGTAATGAAATATTTATTCCCATCCACGATATCCCATTGTATAATCCAGGAGTGCTGTAAAATGTGGCAGAGTAACGGTACCATAAATCCCCCTCAAAGAACGAGACGAGGCTACGTTTTGAAGGGTCAAGAGGAACTCTTCTTTATTAAAAACAAAAACACATTTTTAAACACTTCCCATACACAGTAGGGGCAGTGACTACCTTTGGTCAACCCCTAATTACCTCTGGCCAATCAGACAGGGTTAAGGTGTGGGAGCCAGGAGTCCCCTCCCCCAGGAGCCACCCACTAGGCGTGGCTAACTGCTCATTCTCCCTCTGACGGTGGATAGAGTAACATCTCTAAGCTCACTTATTCCCCTGCTGGTAGTATGGGGAAACCCCAGGTCATCTCATCATTCAAGAGTCCTTACCCCTATTGTTCATGGTGCCATCTTGTCTGCTAAAACCCTTTTGTTCTGCTATCTCTTGTGTGGTTTAGCAAATCCTATTAAGAGGCAGATGGGCAACTCCTGACCAAGTGTATGAGACCAAAGATATGTGACTGCATACCACACAATACAATATATTTACAGATATAATAACAACATTTTATAACCCAGAACATATTTGCAGATAGCTTAGGTCTGAGCACACATTATTACTGAATGGCGCTCAGACCACATACATACAGTATAGCAATGTGATCATATTTTAACCAAGAATTAAATAACCATAAAACAGGGTAAAACAGTGATGGGTTCCGTTACAGAGGTGTCTTTACTTTTATTTGTTGGTTGCCCAGGGAGGTGTCTGTACTTTTCTGAGGGTTCCCTAGGGAGGTGTCTGTATTTATATCTGAGGGTTCCCTAGGGAGGTGTCTGTATTTATATCTGAGGGTTCCCTAGGGAGGTATCTGTACATATATATCTGGGTTCACTAGGGAGGTGTCTGTACATATATCTGAGGGTTTCCTAGGGAGGTGTCTGTAGTGATATCTGTGGGTTCCCTAGCTAGGTGTCTTTACTTTTATTTGTTGGTTGCCCAGGGAGGTGTCTGTACTTTTATATCTGAGGGTTCTCTAGGGAGGTGTCTGTACTTTATATTTGAGGGTTACCCTAGGGAGGTGTCTGTACATATATCTGTGGGTTCCCTAGGGAGGTGTCTGTACTTTTATATCTGAGGGTTCTCTAGGGAGGTGTCTGTGCATATATCTGAGGGTTCCCTAGGGAGGTGTCTGTACTTTTATATCTGAGGGTTCTCTAGGGAGGTGTCTGTACTTATATTTGAGGGTTACCCTAGGGAGGTGTCTGTGCATATATCTGAGGGTTCCCTAGGGAGGTGTCTGTAGTTATATCTGTGGGTTCCCAAGCTAGGTGTCTTTACTTTTATTTGTTGGTTGCCCAGGGAGGTGTCTGTACTTTTATATCTGAGGGTTCTCTAGGGAGGTGTCTGTACTTATATTTGAGGGTTACCCTAGGGATGTGTCTGTACATATATCTGAGGGTTCTCTAGGGAGGTGTCTGTACTTATATTTGAGGGTTACCCTATGGAGGTGTCTGTACATATATCTGTGGGTTCCCTAGGGAGGTGTCTGTACTTATATTTGAGGGTTACCCTAGGGAGGTGTCTGTACATATATCTGTGGGTTCCCTAGGGAGGTGTCTGTACTTTTATATCTGAGGGTTCTCTAGGGAGGTGTCTGTACTTATATTTGAGGGTTACCCTAGGGAGGTGTCTGTACATATATCTGTGGGTTCCCTAGGGAGGTGTCTGTACTTTTATATCTGTGGGTTCCCTAGGGAGGTATCTGAACTTCTGTGGTTTCCCCAGGGGGGTGTCTGTACTTTTATATCTGTGGGTTCCCTAGCTAGGTGCCTGTACTTATATTTGAGGGTTCCCTAGGGAGGTGTCTGTAGTTATATCTGTGGGTTCCCTAGGGAGGTATCTGTACATATATATCTGGGTTCCCTAGGGAGGTGTCTTTATTTTATTTGTTGGTTGCCCAGGGAGGTGTCTGTACGTTTCTGAGGTTTCCCTGGGGAGGTGTCTGTACATATATCTGAGGCTTCCCTAGGGAGGTGTCTGTATTTATATCTGAGGGTTCCCTAGGGAGGTATCTGTACATATATATCTGGGTTCCCTAGGGAGGTTTTTTTACTTTTATTTGTTGGTTGCCCAGGGAGGTGTCTGTACTTTTCTGAGGGTTCCCTAGGGAGGTGTCTGTATTTATATCTGAGGGTTCCCTAGGGAGGTATCTGTACATATATATCTGGGTTCCCTAGGGAGGTGTCTGTACTTTTCTGTTGTTTCCCCAGGGGGGTGTCTGTACTTTTATATCTGAGGGTTCTCTAGGGAGGTGTCTGTGCATATATTTGAGGGTTCCCTAGGGAGGTGTTTGTACTTTTATATCTGAGGGTTCTCTAGGGAGGTGTCTGTACATATATCTGAGGGTTCCCTAGGGAGGTGTCTGTAGTTATATCTGTGGGTTCCCTAGCTAGGTGTCTTTACTTTTATTTGTTGGTTGCCCAGGGAGGTGTCTGTACTTTTCTGAGGTTTCCCTGGGGAGGTGTCTGTACATATATCTGAGGCTTCCCTAGGATGGTGTCTGTAAATATATCTGAGGGTTTCCCAGGGAGGTGTCTGTACTTATATTTGAGGGTTTCCCTAGGGAGGTGTCTGTACTTATATCTGAGGGTTTCCCTAGGGAGGTGTCTGTACTTATATCTGAGGGTTTCCCTAGGGAGGTGTCTGTACTTATATCTGAGGGTTTCCCTAGGGAGGTGTCTGTACTTATCTGTGAGCTCCCTAGGGAGGTGTCTGTACATATATCCAAGGATTCCCTAGGGAGTTGTCTGTAGTTATTCCTGAGGGTTCTCCAGGGAGGTGTCTGTACTTATCTGATGGTTCCCCAGGGAAGTGTCTGTAGTTATATCTGAGGGTTATCTAGGGAGGTGTCTGTACATATATCAGAGTATTCCCTAGGGAGGTGTCAGTACTTACTTGAGTGTTATCTAGGGAGGTGTCTTTACTTATATCTGTGGGTTCCCTAGGGGGTGTCTGTACTTTTCCGTGGGTTTTCTTAGGGATGTATATTTCCCCGGGGAGGTTTCTATATTTGTATCTGAATGTTTCCCTAGGGATGTGTCTGTACATATATCCAAGGGTTCCCTGGGAAGGTGTCTGTACTTATATCTAAAGGGTTCCCCAGGGAAGTGTCTGTACTTATCTTTGGGTTCCCTAGTGAGCTGTCTGTACATATATCTATGGGTTCACTAGGGAGGTGTCTGTACTTATCTGTGAGCTCCCTAGGGAGGTGTCTGTACTTATATTTGTGGGTTCCCTAGGTAGGTTCCTGTACTTATCTTTGTGTTCCTCAGGGACATGTCTGGACCTATATATGTGGCTTCCCTATGGAGGTGTCTGTACATATATCTGGTTTTGCCAGGGAGGTGTCTGTACTTATATCTGTGGGTTCCCTATGGAGGTGTCTGGACTTATATCCGAGGGTTCTCCAGGGAGGTGTCAGTACATATATCTGAGGGTTCCCAAGGGAGGTGTCTAGACTTATATCCGAGGGTTCTCCAGGGAGGTGTCCGTACTTGTATTTGAGGGTTCCCTAGGGAGGTGTCTGTACTTATATCCGAGGGTTCTCCAGGGAGGTGTCTGTACATATATCTGAGGGTTCCCAACGGAGGTGTCTGGACTTATATCCGAGGGTTCTCCAGGGAGGTGTCAGTACTTGTATTTGAGGGTTCCCTAGGGAGGTGTCTGTACTTATATCCGAGGGTTCTCCAGGGAGGTGTCAGTACTTGTATTTGAGGGTTCCCTAGGGAGATGTCTGCACTTATATATGTGAGTTCTCTAGGGAGATGTCTGCACTTATATATATGGGTTCCCTAGGGAGGTGTCTGTACTTGTATATGTGGGTATCCCTAGGGAGGTGTCTATACATATATCTGAGGGTTCCCAAGTGAGGTGTCTGGACTTATATCCGAGGGTTCTCCAGGGAGGTGTCTGTACTTGTATATGTGGTTTCCCTAGGAAGGAGTCTGTACTTATATCTGTGGGTATCCCTAGGGAGGTGTCTGTACATATATCTGTGGTTTCCCTAGGAAGGAGTCTGTACTTATATCTGTGGGTTCCCTATGGAGGTATTTCTACTTATATCTGTGGGTTCCCTAGCGAAGTGTCTAGGGAAACCCCAAGGGTTGTCTTTACTTACATCTGTGGGTTCCCTAGGGAGGTGTCTGTACTTACATCTGTGGGTTCCCTAGGGAGGTGTCTGTACATATATCTGTGTGTTCCCTAGGGAGGTGTCGGTACATATATATGATGTTTTCATAGCGAGGTGTCTGTAGTTATTTATGGGGGTTCCCTCTGGAGTTGTCTGTACTCATATCTGTGGGTTCCCCAGGGGGTTGTCTGTACTTATATCCAAGGATTCTCCAGGGAGGTGTCTGTACTTCTATCTGTGGGTTCTCCAGGGGGGTGTCTGTATTTATATCTGAGGGTTCCCTAGGGAGGTATCTGTACTTTTCTGTGGTTTCCCCAGGGGGGTGTCTGTACTTTTATATCTGAGGGTTCTCTAGGGAGGTGTCTGTACTTTTATATCTGAGGGTTCTCTAGGGAGGTGTCTGTACTTATATCTGTGGGTATCCCTAGGGAGGTGTCTGTACATATATCTGAGGGTTCTCTAGGGAGGTGTCTGTACTTATATTTGAGGGTTACCCTAGGGAGGTGTCTGTGCATATATCTGAGGGTTCCCTAGGGAGGTGTCTGTACTTTTATATCTGAGGGTTCCCTAGGGAGGTGTCTGTAGTTATATCTGTGGGTTCCCTAGCTAGGTGCCTGTACTTATATTTGAGGGTTACCCTAAGGAGGTGTCTGTGCATATATCTGAGGGTTCCCTAGGGAGGTGTCTGTACTTATATCCGAGGGTTCTCCAGGGAGGTGTCTGTACATATATCTGAGGGTTCCCAAGGGAGGTGTCTGGACTTATATCCGAGGGTTCTCCAGGGAGGTGTCAGTACTTGAATTTGAGGGTTCCCTAGGGAGGTGTCTGTACTTATATCCGAGGGTTCTCCAGGGAGGTGTCAGTACTTGTATTTGAGGGTTCCCTAGGGAGGTGTCTGTACTTATATATGTGGGTATCCCTAGGGAGGTGTCTGTACATATATCTGTGGTTTCCCTAGGAAGGAGTCTGAACGTATACCTGTGAGTTCTCTAGGGAGATGTCTGCACTTATATATGTGGGTTCCCCTGGGAGGTGTCTGTACATATATCTGTGGCTTCCCTAGGGAGGTGTCTGTACTTGTATATGTGGGTATCCCTAGGGAGGTGTCTGTACATATATCTGAGGGTTCCCAAGTGAGGTGTCTGGACTTATATCCGAGGGTTCTCCAGGGAGGTGTCTGTACTTGTATATGTGGTTTCCCTAGGAAGGAGTCTGTACATATATCTGTGGGTTCCCTAAGGAGGTGTCTGTACTTTTCTGTGGTTTCCCTAGAGTGGTGTCTTTTCTTTTATATATGAGGTTTCCCTAGGAAGGTGTCTGTACATATATCTGTGTGTTCCCTAGGGAGGTGTCGGTACATATATATGATGTTTTCATAGCGAGGTGTCTGTAGTTATTTATGGGGGTTCCCTCGGGAGTTGTCTGTACTTATATCTGTGGGTTCCCCAGGGGGGAGTCTGTACTTATATCCGAGGGTTCCCTAGGGAGGTATCTGTACTTTTCTGTGGTTTCCCCAGGGGGGTGTCTGTACTTTTATATCTGAGGGTTCTCTAGGGAGGTGTCTGTACTTATATCTGTGGGTATCCCTAGGGAGGTGTCTGTACATATATCTGAGGGTTCTCTAGGGAGGTGTCTGTACATATATCTGAGGGTTACCCTAGGGAGGTGTCTGTGCATATATCTGAGGGTTACCCTAGGGAGGTGTCTGTGCATATATCTGAGGGTTCCCTAGGGAGGTGTCTGTACTTTTATATCTGAGGGTTCCCTAGGGAGGTGTCTGTAGTTATATCTGTGGGTTCCCTAGCTAGGTGTCTGTACTTATATTTGAGGGTTACACTAGGGAGGTGTCTGTGCATATATCTGAGGGTTCCCTAGGGAGGTGTCTGTAGTTATATCTGTGGGTTCCCTAGCTAGGTGTCTTTACTTGTATTTGTTGGTTGCCCAGAGAGGTGACTGTACATATATCTGAGGCTTCCCTAGGGAGGTGTCTGTATTTATATCTGAGGCTTCCCTAGGGAGGTGTCTGTAGTTATATCTGTGGGTTCCCTAGGGAGGTATCTGTACATATATATCTGGGTTCCCTAGGGAGGTGTCTTTACTTTTATTTGTTGGTTGCCCAGGGAGGTGTCTGTACTTTTCTGAGGGTTCCCTAGGGAGGTGTCTGTATTTATATCTGAGGGTTCCCCAGGGGGGTGTCTGTACATATATCTGTGTGTTCCCTAGGGAGGTGTCTGTACATATATCTGTGTGTTCCCTAGGGAGGTGTCGGTACATATATATGATGTTTTCATAGTGATGTGTCTGTAGTTATTTATGGGGGTTCCCTCGGGAGTTGTCTGTACTCATATCTGAGGGTTCCCCAGGGGGGTGTCTGTACTTATATCTGAGGGTTCCCCAGGGAGGTGTCTGTACTTATATCCGAGGGTTCTCCAGGGAGGTGTCTGTACTTATATCTGAGGGTCCTTTAGGGAGGTGTCTGTACTTCTATCTCTGGTTTCCCCAGGGAGGGGTCTGTACTTATATCTGAGGATTCCCCAGGGAGGTGTCTGTACTTATATCTGTGGGTTCCCCAGGGGGGTGTCTGTACATATATCTGTGTGTTCCCTAGGGAGGTGTTTATACTTATATATGATGTTTTCATAGCGAGGTGCCTGTAGTTATTTATGGGGGTTCCCTCGGGAGTTGTCTGTACTCATATCTGAGGGTTCCCTAGGGGGTTGTCTGTACTCATATCTGAGGGCCGGGGGCAAGAGGTAAGAGTGTGTAAGAGGGGTGAGGTAGGGGAGCAGTGTAAGGGAGCCAGGTGCGGGGGGTAAGAGTGTAAGAGAGGTGAGGTAGGGGAGCAGTGTAAGGGAGCCAGGTGCGGGGGGTAAGAGTGTAAGAGGGGCGAGGTAAAGGAGCATTGTAAGGGAGCCGGGTGCAAGGGGTGAGGTAGGGGAGCCAGGTGCAAGGGGTAAGAGTGTACATATATCTGTGTGTTCCCTAGGGAGGTGTCTGTACATATATATGATGTTTTCCTAGGGAGGTGTCTGTAGTTTTTTATGGGGGTTCCCTAGGGAGTTGTCTGTACTCAAATCTGAGGGTTCCCTAGGGAGGTGTCTGAACTTATATCCGAGGGTTCCCTAGGAAGGCGTCTGTACATATATATGAGGGTTTCCTTAGGGAGGTGTCTGTGGCAATATCTGATGTTTCCGTTGGGAGGTGTCTGTAGTTATTTATGGGGGTTCCCCAGGGAGGTGTCTGTACTTATATCCAAGGGTTCCCTAGGGAGGCGTCTGTACTTATATCTGTGGGTTCCCAAGGGAGGTGTCTGTACTTATATCTGAGGTTTCCGTAGGAAGGTGTCTGTGTACTTATATCAGAGGGTTCCCCAGGGAGGTGTCTAAACTTATATATGAGGGTTCCCTAGGGAGGTGTCTGTACTTATCTGTGGTTTCCCTAGGGAGGTGTCTGTACTTATCTGTGGTTTCCCTAGGGAGTTGTCTGTACTTATCTGTGGTTTCCCTAGGGAGTTGTCTGTACTTATCTGTGTTTTCCCTAGGGAGGTGTCTGTACATATATTTGAGGATTCCCTAGGGAGGTGTCTGTACTTTTTTGAGGGTTCCCTAGGGAGGTGTCTGTACTTATCTGAGAGTTCCCTAGGGAGGTGTCTGTAGTTATATCTGAAGCTTCCCTAGGGAGGTGTTGGTACATATATCTGAGGGTTACCTAGGGAGGGGTCTGTACATATCTGAGGTTTCCCTAGGGAGGTGTCGGTACTTATATATGTGGGTTCCCCAGGGAGGTGTCTGTACTTATATCTGAGGGTCCTTCAGGGAGGTGCCTGTACTTCTATCTCTGGTTTCCCCAGGGAGGTGTCTGTACTTATATCTGAGTGTTCCCCAGGGAGGTGTCTGTACTTATATCTGAGGATTCCCCAGGGAGGTGTCTGTACTTATATCTGAGTGTTCACCAGGGGGGTGTCTGTACTTATATCTGAGTGTTCCCCAGGGAGGTGTCTGTACTTATATCTGAGGGTTCCCTAGGGGGGTGTCTGTACTTATATCTGAGTGTTCCCCAGGGGGGTGTCTGTACTTATATCTGTGGGTTCCCCAGGGGGGTGTCTGTACTTATATCTGAGTGTTCCCCAAGGGGGTGTCTGGACTTATATCTGTGGGTTCCCCAGGGGGGTGTCTGTACTTATATCTGAGTGTTCCCCAGGGAGGTGTCTGTACTTATATCTGAGTGTTCCCCAAGGGGGTGGCTGTGCTTATATCTGTGGGTTCCCCAGGGGGGTGTCTGTACTTATATCTGTGGGTTCCCCAGGGGGGTGTCTGTACTTATATCTGTGGGTTCCCCAGGGGGGTGTCTGTACTTATATATGTGGGTTCCCCAGGGGCGTGTCTGTACTTATATCTGAGGGTTCCCCAGGGAGGTGTCTGTACTTATGTCTGAGTGTTCCCCAGGGGGGTGTCTGTACCTATATCTTTGGGTTCCCCAGGGGGGTGTCTGTACTTATATCTGTGGGTTCCCCAGGGGGGTGTCTGTACTTATATCTGTGGGTTCCCCAGGGGGGTGTCTGTACTTATATCTGTGGGTTCCCCAGGGGGGTGTCTGTACTTGTATCTGTGGGTTCCCCAGGGGGGTGTCTGTACTTATATCTGTGGGTTCCCCATGGCGGTGTCTGTACTTATATCTGAGTGTTCCCCAGGGGGGGGTCTGTACTTATATCTGAGGGTTCCCCAGGGGGGTGTCTGTACTTATATCTGAGGGTTCCCCAGGGAGGTGTCTGTACTTATATCTGTGGGTTCCCCAGGGGGGTGTCTGTACTTATATCTGAGGGTTCCCTAGGGAGGTGTCTGTACTTATATTTGAAGGTTACCCTAGGGAGGTGTTTGTACATATATTTGAGGATTCCCTAGGGAGGTGTCTGTACTTTTTTGAGGGTTCCCTAGGGAGGTGTCTGTACTTATCTGAGAGTTCCCTAGGGAGGTGTCTGTAGTTATATCTGAGGCTTCCCTAGGGAGGTGTTGGTACATATATCTGAGGGTTACCTAGGGAGGGGTCTGTACATATCTGAGGTTTCCCTAGGGAGGTGTCGGTACTTATATATGTGGGTTCCCCAGGGAGGTGTCTGTACTTATATCTGAGGGTCCTTCAGGGAGGTGCCTGTACTTCTATCTCTGGTTTCCCCAGGGAGGTGTCTGTACTTATATCTGAGGGTTCCCCAGGGAGGTGTCTGTACTTATATCTGAGTGTTCACCAGGGGGGTGTCTGTACTTATATCTGAGTGTTCCCCAGGGAGGTGTCTGTACTTATATCTGAGGGTTCCCTAGGGGGGTGTCTGTACTTATATCTGAGTGTTCCCCAGGGGGGTGTCTGTACTTATATCTGTGGGTGGCCCAGGGGGGTGTCTGTACTTATATCTGTGGGTTCCCCAGGGGGGTGTCTGTACTTATATCTGTGGGTTCCCCAGGGAGGTGTCTGTACTTATATCTGAGTGTTCCCCAGGGAGGTGTCTGTACTTATATCTGAGTGTTCACCAGGGGGGTGTCTGTACTTATATCTGAGTGTTCCCCAAGGGGGTGTCTGTACTTATATCTGTGGGTTCCCCAGGGGGGTGTCTGTACTTATATCTGTGGGTTCCCCAGGGGGGTGTCTGTACTTATATCTGTGGGTTCCCCAGGGGGGTGTCTGTACTTATATCTGAGTGTTCCCCAGGGGGGTGTCTGTACTTATATCTGTGGGTTCCCCAGGGGGGTTTCTGTTCTTATATCTGTGGGTTTCCCAGGGAGGTGTCTGTTCTTATATCTGTGGGTTCCCCAGGGGGGTGTCTGTACTTATATCTGAGTGTTCCCCAGGGGGGTGTCTGTACTTATATATGTGGGTTCCCCAGGGGGGTGTCTGTACTTATATCTGAGGGTTCCCCAGGGAGGTGTCTGTACTTATATCTGAGTGTTCCCCAGGGGGGTGTCTGTACCTATATCTGTGGGTTCCCCAGGGGGGTGTCTGTACTTATAACTGTGGGTTCCCCAGGGGGGTGTCTGTACTTATATCTGTGGGTTCCCCAGGGGGGTGTCTGTACTTATATCTGTGGGTTCCCCAGGGGGGTGTCTGTTCTTATATATGTGGGTTCCCCAGGGGGGTGTCTGTACTTATATCTGAGTGTTCTCCAGGGAGGTGTCTGTACTTATATCTGAGGGTTCCCCAGGGGGGGGTCTGTACTTATATATGTGGGTTCCCCTAGGGGGGTCTGTACTTATATCTGTGGGTTCCCCAGGGGGGGTGTCTGTTCTTATATCTGAGGGTTCCCCAGGGGGGTGTCTGTACTTATATCTGAGGGTTCCCCAGGGAGGTGTCTGTACTTATATCTGAGGGTTCCCCAGGGGGGTGTCTGTACTTATATCTGAGGGTTCCCCAGGGGGGTGTCTGTACTTATATCTGAGGGTTCCCCAGGGAGGTGTCTGTACTTATATCTGTGGGTTCCCCAGGGGGGTGTCTGTACTTATATCTGTGGGTTCCCCAGGGGGGTGTCTGTACTTATATCTGTGGGTTCCCCAGGGGGGTGTCTGTACTTATATCTGAGTGTTCCCCAGGGGGGTGTCTGTATTTATATCTGTGGGTTCCCCAGGGGGGTGTCTGTTCTTATATCTGTGGGTTCCCCAGGGGGGTGTCTGTACTTATATCTGAGTGTTCCCCAGGGGGGTGTCTGTACTTATATATGTGGGTTCCCCAGGGGCGTGTCTGTACTTATATCTGAGGGTTCCCCAGGGAGGTGTCTGTACTTATATCTGAGTGTTCCCCAGGGGGGTGTCTGTACCTATATCTGTGGGTTCCCCAGGGGGGTGTCTGTACCTATATCTGTGGGTTCCCCAGGGGGGTGTCTGTACTTATATCTGTGGGTTCCCCAGGGGGGTGTCTGTACTTATATCTGTGGGTTCCCCAGGGGGGTGTCTGTACTTATATCTGTGGGTTCCCCAGGGGGGTGTCTGTTCTTATATATGTGGGTTCCACAGGGGGGTGTCTGTACTTATATCTGAGTGTTCCCCAGGGAGGTGTCTGTACTTATATCTTAGTGTTCCCCAGGGAGGTGTCTGTACTTATATCTGTGGGTTCCCCATGGCGGTGTCTGTACTTATATCTGAGTGTTCCCCAGGGGGGTGTCTGTACTTATATCTGAGTGTTCCCCAGGGGGGTGTCTGTACTTATATCTGAGGGTTCCCCAGGGAGGTGTCTGTACTTATATCTGTGGGTTCCCCAGGGGGGTGTCTGTACTTATATCTGAGGGTTCCCTAGGGAGGTGTCTGTACTTATATTTGAAGGTTACCCTAGGGAGGTGTTTGTACATATATTTGAGGATTCCCTAGGGAGGTGTCTGTACTTTTTTGAGGGTTCCCTAGGGAGGTGTCTGTACTTATCTGAGGGTTCCCTAGGGAGGTGTCTGTACTTATCTGAGAGTTCCCTAGGGAGGTGTCTGTAGTTATATCTGAGGCTTCCCTAGGGAGGTGTTGGTACATATATCTGAGGGTTACCTAGGGAGGGGTCTGTACATATCTGAGGTTTCCCTAGGGAGGTGTCGGTACTTATATATGTGGGTTCCCCAGGGAGGTGTCTGTACTTATATCTGAGGGTCCTTCAGGGAGGTGCCTGTACTTCTATCTCTGGTTTCCCCAGGGAGGTGTCTGTACTTATATCTGAGGGTTCCCCAGGGAGGTGTCTGTACTTATATCTGAGGGTTCCCTAGGGGGGTGTCTGTACTTATATCTGAGTGTTCCCCAGGGGGGTGTCTGTACTTATATCGGTGGGTGGCCCAGGGGGGTGTCTGTACTTATATCTGTGGGTTCCCCAAGGGGGTGTCTGTACTTATATCTGTGGGTTCCCCAGGGAGGTGTCTGTACTTATATCTGAGTGTTCCCCAGGGAGGTGTCTGTACTTATATCTGAGTGTTCACCAGGGGGGTGTCTGTACTTATATCTGAGTGTTCCCCAAGGGGGTGTCTGTACTTATATCTGTGGGTTCCCCAGGGGGGTGTCTGTACTTATATCTGAGTGTTCCCCAGGGGGGTGTCTGTACTTATATATGTGGGTTCCCCAGGGGGGTGTCTGTACTTATATCTGAGGGTTCCCCAGGGAGGTTACTGTACTTATATCTGAGTGTTCCCCAGGGGGGTGTCTGTACCTATATCTGAGTGTTCCCCAGGGGGGTGTCTGTACTTATATCTGTGGGTTCCCCAGGGGGGTGTCTGTACTTATATCTGTGGGTTCCCCAGGGGGGTGTCTGTACTTATATCTGTGGGTTCCCCAGGGGGGTGTCTGTTCTTATATATGTGGGTTCCCCAGGGGGGTGTCTGTACTTATATCTGAGTGTTCCCCAGGGAGGTGTCTGTACTTATATCTGAGGGTTCCCCAGGGGGGGGTCTGTACTTATATATGTGGGTTCCCCTAGGGGGGTCTGTACTTATATCTGTGGGTTCCCCAGGGGGGGTGTCTGTTCTTATATCTGAGGGTTCCCCAGGGGGGTGTCTGTACTTATATCTGAGGGTTCCCCAGGGAGGTGTCTGTACTTATATCTGAGGGTTCCCCAGGGGGGTGTCTGTACTTATATCTGAGGGTTCCCCAGGGGGGTGTCTGTACTTATATCTGAGGGTTCCCCAGGGAGGTGTCTGTACTTATATCTGTGGGTTCCCCAGGGGGGTGTCTGTACTTATATCTGTGGGATCCCCAGGGGGGTGTCTGTACTTATATCTGTGGGTTCCCCAGGGAGGTGTCTGTACTTATATCTGTGGGATCCCCAGGGGGGTGTCTGTACTTATATCTGTGGGTTCCCCAGGGAGGTGTCTGTACTTATATCTGAGTGTTCACCAGGGAGGTGTCTGTACTTATATCTGAGTGTTCCCCAAGGGGGTGTCTGTACTTATATCTGAGTGTTCCCCAAGGGGGTGTCTGTACTTATATCTGTGGGTTCCCCAGGGGGGTGTCTGTACTTATATCTGTGGGATCCCCAGGCGGGTGTCTGTACTTATATCTGTGGGTTCCCCAGGGAGGTGTCTGTACTTATATCTGAGTGTTCACCAGGGAGGTGTCTGTACTTATATCTGAGTGTTCCCCAAGGGGGTGTCTGTACTTATATCTGTGGGTTCCCCAGGGGGGTGTCTGTACTTATATCTGAGTGTTCCCCAGGGGGGTGTCTGTTCTTATATCTGTGGGTTCCCCAGGGGGGTGTCTGTACTTATATCTGAGTGTTCCCCAGGGGGGTGTCTGTACTTATATATGTGGGTTCCCCAGGGGGGTGTCTGTACTTATATCTGAGGGTTCCCCAGGGAGGTGTCTGTACTTATATCTGAGTGTTCCCCAGGGGGGTGTCTGTACTTATATCTGTGGGTTCCCCAGGGGGGTGTCTGTACTTATATCTGTGGGTTCCCCAGGGGGGTGTCTGTACTTATATCTGTGGGTTCCCCAGGGGGGTGTCTGTACTTATATCTGTGGGTTCCCCAGGGGGGTGTCTGTTCTTATATATGTGGGTTCCCCAGGGGGGTGTCTGTACTTATATCTGAGTGTTCCCCAGGGAGGTGTCTGTACTTATATCTGAGGGTTCCCCAGGGGGGGGTCTGTACTTATATATGTGTTTTCCCCTAGGGGGGTCTGTACTTATATCTGTGGGTTCCCCAGGGGGGGTGTCTGTTCTTATATCTGAGGGTTCCCCAGGGGGGTGTCTGTACTTATATCTGAGTGTTCCCCAGGGAGGTGTCTGTACTTATATCTGAGGGTTCCCCAGGGGGGTGTCTGTACTTATATCTGAGGGTTCCCCAGGGGGGTGTCTGTACTTATATCTGAGGGTTCCCCAGGGAGGTGTCTGTACTTATATCTGTGGGTTCCCCAGGGGGGTGTCTGTACTTATATCTGTGGGTTCCCCAGGGAGGTGTCTGTACTTATATCTGAGGGTTCCCCAGGGGGGTGTCTGTTCTTATATCTGAGGGTTCCTTAGGAAGATGTCTGTTCACATATATAATGGTTCTTAAGAGTGGTTTCTGTATATCTTAGGGTATCTCAGGGGGTTCCACTGGGTGGTGTCTGTAATTACATTAGATTGTGAGGTCTTTGGCCAAGATCTCCTCCATTTTCTTTAGTGTGTATTATACTGACCTGTCTCTTTCATATCCTTTTTGTTTCAGAAGCTGGAGTCCCGCTCTCATGACTGCCCCCAGCTGTGCCCCCAGCCCACTCCTCACCACCCCTCTCTGGCATTGCCTTCTCCCTCCTCTGCCCCTGCCCGTCCCCCGCACTTTGAGCCCCCTGGAGCTGTGGCTGCTGTCCCCCCCTATCTAGGTCCTGACACGCCAGCACTCCGCACTCTGAGTGAGTATGCTCGCCCCCATGTACTGTCACCAGCTGGCAGAGCACCACAGGCTCCTGGCCACCCTCCACACCATCCCTTCTATTTGCCCCTTGGAGACCCTCTTCTGGCCTACAATCTGCCCGCTGTATTTGCCAGTGACCCATCCCGGGCAGAGAGAGAACTGCGTGAGAGGCTGAAACCTGGTTATGAAGTGAAACCAGGGGAACTGGACCCCATGCACCCCTCCTCCCTTCCACTGCCCCCACCTCCCCCTACTCACCACCAAGCTCCCCCACAGCCCCCTCCCTCTGCTGCAGGTGTACCTCCCCAGATGGGTTTACATCCTGCGTTTCCTTATCACCATGGGCAGCATGCTCATGCCCATGCCTTGGAGAGAGAGAGGATGGCACTAGGGGCAGCTGGGAATGCACCTGGGGGAGCTCCAGGAGGCGCAGGGGCAGCTGGAGGTAGCCGGGGGGAGCTGTCCTATGCAGAGCGCCTGGCAGCGGAAAGACAGCATGCAGAGAGGGTGGCGGCTCTGAGCGGAGACCCTCTGACAAGACTCCAAATGCTCAACGTGACCCCTCACCATCACCAGCACTCGCATATCCACTCACACCTACACCTTCACCAACAGGACGCCATCCATGCAGGTGAGTGCGGGGCCACATGTGTAGGACAGTGTGAGTGTACAAGGGGAGTACAGTGTGAGTGTACAAGGGGAGTACAGTGTGAGTGTACTAGGGGAGTACAGTGTGAGTGTACTAGGGGAGTACAGTGTGAGTGTACTAGGGGAGTACGGTGTGAGTGTACAAGGGGAGTACGGTGTGAGCGTACAAGGGGAGTACGGTGTGAGCGTACAAGGGGAGTACAGTGTGAGTGTACTAGGGGAGTACAGTGTGAGTGTACTAGGGGAGTACAGTGTGAGTGTACTAGGGGAGTACGGTGTGAGTGTACAAGGGGAGTACGGTGTGAGCGTACAAGGGGAGTACGGTGTGAGCGTACAAGGGGAGTACGGTGTGAGCGTACGAGGGGCGTACGGTGTGAGCGTACGAGGGGCGTACGGTGTGAGCGTACGAGGGGCGTACGATGTGAGCGTACGAGGGGCGTACGGTGTGAGCGTACGAGGGGCGTACGGTGTGAGCGTACGAGGGGCGTACGGCGTGAGCGTACGAGGGGAGTACGGCGTGAGCGTACGAGGGGATGTACGGCGTGAGCGCACGAGGGGATGTACGGCGTGAGCGCACGAGGGGATGTACGGCGTGAGCGCACGAGGGGATGTACGGCGTGAGCGCACGAGGGGATGTACGGCGTGAGCGCACGAGGGGATGTACGGCGTGAGAGCACGAGGGGATGTACGGCGTGAGCGCACGAGGGGATGTACGGCGTGAGCGCACGAGGGGATGTACGGCGTGAGCGCACGAGGGGATGTACGGCGTGAGTGTACAGGTTGACTACAGTGTAAGTAGATGGTGTGAGCATACCCCCCCTTGTCTCTCTCTCAGCCTCTGCCGGCGTGCACCCCCTCATGGACCCTCTATCATCGGGGTCTCACCTAACCCGAATACCATATCCTGCGTCAGCGCTACCAAACCCCCTGATGCCGCACCCCCTGCACGACAACGATGTGCTCCGACAACAGATATTTGGTGAGTTGGAAATAAATAAGGGGGCGATATAGGGAGAGATAAGGGGGCGATTTAGGGAGAGATAAGGGGGCGATTTAGGGAGAGATAAGGGGGCGATTTAGGGAGAGATAAGGGGGCGATTTAGGGAGAGATAAGGGGGCGATTTAGGGAGAGATAAGGGGGCGATTTAGGGAGAGATAAGGGGGCGATTTAGGGAGAGATAAGGGGGCGATTTAGGGAGAGATAAGGGGGCGATTTAGAGAGAGATAAGGGGGCGATTTAGGGAGAGATAAGGGGGCGATATCGAGAGAGATAAGGGGGCGATATCGAGAGAGATAAGGGGGCGATATCGAGAGAGATAAGGGGGCGATTTAGGGAGAGATAAGGGGGCGATTTAGGGAGAGATAAGGGGACATGTATGGGACAATATAGGAGCGAGTTATATGGAACATTGTGGGGTGATCTTACGGCTGTTGCTCCCATTACCCCCAGGCTCCCCATACAGGGACCTCCCCTCTTCTCTCTCGGCGCCCCTGTCTGCGGCCCACCAGCTGCAGGCCATGCATGCGCAGTCAGCGGAACTACAGCGCCTCGCCCTGGAGCAACAGCACTGGCTGCAGACACACCACCCCCTACAGGGCGTGCCCCTCCCAGGCCAGGAGGACTACTACAGGTGAGGGACCCTCTCTGTGTGACCCCAGACTCTGTCTCTATCTCTGTGTGACCCCAGACTCTGTCTCTATCTCTGTGTGACCCCAGACTCTGTCTCTATCTCTGTGTGACCCCAGACTCTGTCTCTATCTCTCTGTGTGACCCCAGACTCTGTTCCTCTCTCTCTCTCTGTGACCCCAGACTCTGTTCCTCTCTCTCTCTCTGTGACCCCAGACTCTGTCTCTATCTCTCTGTGTGACCCCAGACTCTCCCTCTCTCTCTGTGTGACCCCAGACTCTCCCTTTCTCTCTGTGTGACCCCAGACTCTGTTCCTCTCTCTCTCTCTGTGACCCCAGACTCTGTCTCTATCTCTCTGTGTGACCCCAGACTCTGTCTCTATCTCTCTGTGTGACCCCAGACTCTCCCTCTCTCTCTGTGTGACCCCAGACTCTGTCTCTATCTCTCTGTGTGACCCCAGACTCTGTTCCTCTCTCTCTCTCTGTGACCCCAGACTCTGTCTCTATCTCTCTGTGTGACCCCAGACTCTGTCTCTATCTCTCTGTGTGACCCCAGACTCTGTCTCTATCTCTCTGTGTGACCCCAGACTCTCCCTCTCTCTCTGTGTGACCCCAGACTCTGTCTCTATCTCTCTGTGTGACCCCAGACTCTGTCTCTATCTCTCTGTGTGACCCCAGACTCTGTTCCTCTCTCTCTCTCTGTGACCCCAGGACTCTGTCTCTATCTCTCTGTGTGACCCCAGACTCTGTCTCTATCTCTCTGTGTGACCCCAGACTCTGTCTCTATCTCTCTGTGTGACCCCAGACTCTGTCTCTATCTCTCTGTGTGACCCCAGACTCTGTCTCTATCTCTCTGTGTGACCCCAGACTCTGTCTCTATCTCTCTGTGTGACCCCAGACTCTGTCTCTATCTCTCTGTGTGACCCCAGACTCTGTCTCTATCTCTCTGTGTGACCCCAGACTCTGTCTCTATCTCTCTGTGTGACCCCAGACTCTGTCTCTATCTCTCTGTGTGACCCCAGACTCTGTCTCTCTCTCTCTGTGTGACCCCAGACTCTGTTCCTCTCTCTCTCTCTGTGACCCCAGACTCTGTCTCTATCTCTCTGTGTGACCCCAGACTCTGTCCCTCTCTCTCTCTCTGTGTGACCCCAGACTCTGTCTCTATCTTTCTGTGTGACCCCAGACTCTCCCTCTCTCTCTGTGTGACCCCAGACTCTGTCTCTATCTCTCTGTGTGACCCCAGACTCTGTCTCTCTCTCTCTCTGTGTGACCCCAGACTCTGTCTCTATCTCTCTGTGTGACCCCAGACTCTGTCTCTATCTCTCTGTGTGACCCCAGACTCTGTCTCTATCTCTCTGTGTGACCCCAGACTCTGTCTCTATCTCTCTGTGTGACCCCAGACTCTGTCTCTCTCTCTCTCTCTGTGTGACCCCAGACTCTGTCTCTCTCTCTCTGTGTGACCCCAGACTCTGTCTCACTTTCTCTCTGTGACCCCAGACTCTCTCTCTCTCTATCTCTCTGTGTGACCCCAGACTCTGTCTCACTCTCTCTCTGTGACCCCAGACTCTCTCTCTCTCTCTCTCTGTGTGACCCCAGACTCTCTCTCACTCTCTCTCTGTGACCCCAGACTCTCTCTCTCTCTATCTCTCTGTGTGACCCCAGACTCTCTCTCTCTATCTCTCTGTGTGACCCCAGACTCTGCCCCTCTCTCTCTCTGTGTGACCCCAGACTCTGTCTCTATCTCTCTGTGTGACCCCAGACTCTGTCTCTATCTCTCTGTGTGACCCCAGACTCTGTCTCTATCTCTCTGTGTGACCCCAGACTCTGTCTCTCTCTCTCTCTGTGTGACCCCAGACTCTGTCTCTATCTCTCTGTGTGACCCCAGACTCTGTCTCTCTCTCTCTCTGTGTGACCCCAGACTATGACTCTCTCTCTCTCTCTCTCTCTCTCTCTGTGACCCCAGACTCTGTCTCTCTCTCTCTCTCTCTATGTGTGACCCCAGACTCTGTCTCTCTCTCTCTGTGTGACCCCAGACTATGACTCTCTCTCTCTCTCTCTCTCTGTGACCCCAGACTCTGTCTCTCTCTCTCTCTCTCTCTGTGACCCCAGACTCTGTCTCTCTCTCTCTCCGTGTGACCCCAGACTCTGTCCCTCTCTCTCTCTCTCTGTGACCCCAGACTCTGTCTCTATCTCTCTCTGTGACCCCAGACTCTGTCCCTCTCTCTCTCTCTCTGTGACCCCAGACTCTGTCCCTCTCTCTCTCTGTGTGACCCCAGACTCTCTCTCTCTCTCTCTCTCTCTCTCTCTCCCTCCCTCTCTCTCTCTGCGTGACCCCAGACTCTCTCTCTCTCTCTCTCTCTCCCTCTCTCTCTCTGTGTGACCCCAGACTCTCCCTCTCTCTCTCTGTGTGACCCCTGACTCTGTCTCTATCTCTCTGTGTGACCCCAGACTCTGTCTCTCTCTCTCTCTCTGTGTGACCCCAGACTCTGTCTCTATCTCTCTGTGTGACCCCAGACTCTGTCTCTATCTCTCTGTGTGACCCCAGACTCTGTCTCTATCTCTCTGTGTGACCCCAGACTCTGTCCCTCTCTCTCTCTCTCTCTGTGACCCCAGACTCTGTCTCTCTCTCTCTCTGTGTGACCCCAGACTATGACTCTCTCTCTCTCTCTGTGTGACCCCAGACTCTGTCTCTCTCTCTCTCTGTGTGACCCCAGACTATGACTCTCTCTCTCTCTCTGTGTGACCCCAGACTATGACTCTCTCTCTCTCTCTCTGTGACCCCAGACTCTGTCTCTCTCTCTCTCTCTGTGACCCCAGACTCTGTCTCTCTCTCTCTCTGTGTGACCCCAGACTCTGTCTCTCTCTCTCTCTGTGTGACCCCAGACTATGACTCTCTCTTTCTCTCTGTGTGACCCCAGACTCTGTCTCTATCTCTCTCTGTGACCCCAGACTCTGTCCCTCTCTCTCTCTCTGTTTGACCCCAGACTCTGTCCCTCTCTCTCTCTGTGTGACCCCAGACTCTCTCTCTCTCTCTCTCTCCCTCCCTCTCTCTCTCTGCGTGACCCCAGACTCTCTCTCTCTCTCCCTCTCTCTCTCTGTGTGACCCCAGACTCTCCCTCTCTCTCTCTGTGTGATCCCAGACTCTGTCTCTATCTCTCTGTGTGACCCCTGACTCTGTCTCTATCTCTCTGTGTGACCCCAGACTCTGTCTCTATCTCTCTGTGTGACCCCAGACTCTGTCTCTATCTCTCTGTGTGACCCCAGACTCTGTCTCTCTCTCTCTCTCTCTGTGACCCCAGACTCTGTCTCTATCTCTCTGTGTGACCCCAGACTCTGTCTCTATCTCTCTGTGTGACCCCAGACTCTGTCTCTATCTCTCTCTGTGACCCCAGACTCTGTCTCTCTCTCTCTCTCTGTGTGACCCCAGACTCTGTCTCTATCTCTCTCTCTCTCTGTGTGACCCCAGACTCTGTCCCTCTCTCTCTCTGTGTGACCCCAGACTCTGTCTCTCTCTCTCTGTGTGACCCCAGACTGTGTCCCTCTCTCTCTGTGTGACCCCAGACTCTGTCTCTCTCTCTCTGTGTGACCCCAGACTCTGTCTCTATCTCTCTGTGTGACCCCAGACTCTGTCTCTCTCTCTCTCTGTGACCCCAGACTCTGTCCCCCTCTCTCTCTGTGTGACCCCAGACTCTGCCCCTCTCTCTCTCTGTGTGACCCCAGACTCTGTCTCTCTCTCTCTGTGTGACCCCAGACTCTGTCCCTCTCTCTCTCTGTGTGACCCCAGACTCTGTCTCTCTCTCTCTGTGTGACCCCAGACTCTGTCCCTCTCTCTCTCTGTGACCCCAGACTCTGTCCCTCTCTCTCTCTGTGACCCCAGACTCCGTCCCTCTCTCTCTGTGTGACCCCAGACTCCGTCCCTCTCTCTCTGTGACCCCAGACTCTGTCTCTCTCTCTCTCTCTGTGTGACCCCAGACTCTGTCTCTATCTCTCTCTCTCTCTGTGTGACCCCAGACTCTGTCCCTCTCTCTCTCTGTGTGACCCCAGACTCTGTCTCTCTCTCTCTGTGTGACCCCAGACTGTGTCCCTCTCTCTCTGTGTGACCCCAGACTCTGTCTCTCTCTCTCTGTGTGACCCCAGACTCTGTCTCTATCTCTCTGTGTGACCCCAGACTCTGTCTCTCTCTCTCTCTGTGACCCCAGACTCTGTCCCCCTCTCTCTCTGTGTGACCCCAAACTCTGTCCCCCTCTCTCTCTCTCTGTGACCCCAGACTCTGTCCCCCTCTCTCTCTCTGTGACCCCAGACTCTGTCCCTCTCTCTTTCTCTCTCTCTGTGACCCCAGACTCTGTTCCTCTCTCTCTCTCTCTGTGACCCCAGACTCTGTCCCCCTCTCTCTCTCTGTGACCCCAGACTCTGTCCCCCTCTCTCTCTCTCTGTGACCCCAGACTCTGTCCCTCTCTCTCTCTCTCTCTCTGTGTGACCCCAGACTCTGTTCCTCTCTCTCTCTCTCTGTGACCCCAGACTCTGTTCCTCTCTCTCTCTCTCTCTCTGTGACCCCAGACTCTGTCCCCCTCTCTCTCTCTGTGACCCCAGACTCTGTCCCTCTCTCTTTCTCTCTCTCTGTGACCCCAGACTCTGTCCCTCTCTCTTTCTCTCTCTCTGTGACCCCAGACTCTGTCCCTCTCTCTTTCTCTCTCTCTGTGACCCCAGACTCTGTCCCCCTCTCTCTCTCTGTGACCCCAGACTCTGTTCCTCTCTCTCTCTGTGTGACCCCAGACTCTGTCTCTATCTCTCTGTGTGACCCCAGACTCTGTCCCCCTCTCTCTCTCTGTGACCCCAGACTCTGTTCCTCTCTCTCTTTCTCTCTCTCTGTGTGACCCCAGACTCTGCCCCCCTCTCTCTCTCTGTGACCCCAGACTCTGTTCCTCCCTCTCTCTGTGTGACCCCAGACTCTGTCTCTATCTCTCTGTGTGACCCCAGACTCTGTCCCCCTCTCTCTCTCTGTGACCCCAGACTCTGTTCCTCTCTCTCTCTGTGTGTGACCCCAGACTCTGTTCCTCTCTCTCTCTCTCTGTGACCCCAGACTCTGTTCCTCTCTCTCTCTGTGTGACCCCAGACTCTGTCTCTGTCTCTCTCTGTGTGACCCCAGACTCTGCCTCTCTCTCTCTCTCTGTGACCCCAGACTGTGTCTCTCTCTCTCTCTCTCTTTCTCTCTCTGTGACCCCAGACTCTGTCTCTCTCTCTCTCTCTCTCTCTCTCTCTCTCTCTGTGACCCCAGACTCTGTCTCTCTCTCTCTCTCTCTCTCTCTCTCTCTCTGTGACCCCAGACTCTGTCTCTATCTCTCTCTCTCTCTCTGTGTGACCCCAGACTGTGTCTCTCTCTCTCTCTCTCTCTCTCTCTGTGACCCCAGACTCTGTCTCTCTCTCTCTCTCTCTCTCTCTCTCTGTGACCCCAGACTCTGTCTCTCTCTCTCTCTCTCTGTGACCCCAGACTCTGTCTCTCTCTCTCTCTCTCTCTCTCTCTCTCTCTGTGACCCCAGACTCTGTCTCTCTCTCTCTCTCTCTCTCTCTCTCTCTGTGACCCCAGACTCTGTCTCTCTCTCTCTCTCTCTCTCTCTCTCTCTGTGACCCCAGACTCTGTCTCTATCTCTCTCTCTCTCTCTCTCTGTGACCCCAGACTGTGTCTCTCTCTCTCTCTCTCTCTCTGTGACCCCAGACTCTGTCTCTCTCTCTCTCTCTCTCTCTCTCTCTGTGACCCCAGACTCTGTCTCTCTCTCTCTCTCTCTGTGACCCCAGACTCTGTCTCTCTCTCTCTCTCTCTCTCTCTCTCTCTCTGTGACCCCAGACTCTGTCTCTCTCTCTCTCTCTCTCTCTCTCTCTCTCTCTGTGACCCCAGACTCTGTCTCTATCTCTCTCTATATATATATATATTTGGATTGTTTCTCTTTATGTGACCTCTGACTTTTGTCTCTATCTCTCTTTGTGACCTCTGACCTTAGCTCTCTAACACTAACTCTGTTATTTTCCAGTCATTTGAAGAAAGAGACTGACAAATCCCTGTGATGTCAGCGATTACATCACTGAGGTCACAGCATCTGATTGGTCAAGAAGCGAGGTCGCACCCCAGGGTCACGGAATGTGCACTAGAGTGTGATGAGACAGAAAGAGACACCCAGTGACAGAGAGACAATGTGACAGCGAGAGGTATATGTGACCAATAGGAGACACCATTTAATCGTTTGTAATTACACCTATAAAAGAATGAGACACCCTCTAAGTGGGAAAGAGACCGTTTGACTTGGAGTCACCCTTGGACATAGAGAAAGACCGCTGACAAAAAGAGACTCCCTCTGACAGAGAGACAGCGACATGTGATGGCGGTTACGTGACACCCTGTGACATTGTTGTCTATCCCGGCATCTCTTGGACATTTTCTGATTTTTGTGACGTGTCACTAATTGTGAGTCTGAGTGTGAATGAGAGCGGCGCTGCCAGCCTCCCATGTGTGTGTGTGCGCCTGCCTGTACATATGTGTGTGTGTGTGCGCCTGCCTGTACATATGTGTGTGTGTGTGCGCCTGCCTGTACATATGTGTGTGTGTGCGCCTGCCTGTACATATGTGTGTGTGTGTGTGCTTGTACATATCAGTATGGCTGCCCATGAGTGTGAGTACGTGTCTATGTATACATGTGTGCGTCCCTGTATATTGTGTGTTTGTGTGTGTGTATATACACATCTATACAGTGGTGGCGCTTGTGAATAGTGACCCCGGTGACCCCACACATTCCTGGGCCCTGGGCCAACTCGTTATTGGTGAGGCCACGGGAGTGGGGGATGGGCCAGGAGTGATCGGGGTAGGAGGGGAAGGGGAATGGCACTGGGTGCCCCCCACACACACACCCCAAAGCCGGGCCCTGGTGCATTGCATCGAGCGCACTGGCAGTCCCCCCGTATATATGTGTGTCTATGTATGTATATATATATATGTATATGTGTGTGTATGTATGTATGTACACACATATATCATTCTAACGCGTCACCATAAATAGTTTTTATGGGACCAAACCCAACGATTATTTGATAAATAACATAAATGAGACTGCGGATAACACTAATAGAGTCCCTCGCTAAGTGGGAGACTGCCCCGTTTGTAGTATATTTATACTGTGTGTACACTTATGTGCTTGTATATATCTGCATGTGCGGTTGTATACATTTTTGTATACATATATACACATGTTATTGCGTGTGCGTCGGTCCCAAGCAGCCTTGGCGCCCCCCTGTGTTAGTCCTTGTTGGCCTCCCTGGGACGTTGGCTTCTTGGTGGGACGCCCATTGCGCCATAGTGTGTGTGCGCGTGCATTTCTTTATGTATGCATGTTTGAGTGTGTACACATAACTATATACTATGTATAACTATATACAGGTTGTTATATCTGTATTTGGACGCGAGTGCTGGTATGTATGATATGTGTCTATACATATAGACGGCTATAGGATCTGTGTATATATGTGTATAATATATATGTTCTATACAATATGCAAATATGTGTGATGTATATACATATGTGCGTCTTAAAGGGGCGCATTCAGAGTGTTTCATTTCTGTATACATGGTTATATGTGAATGTGCTGGTGAACATGGATGTCTATATATGGCGCATGTATGTACAGGAGTGTGTATATATATGAGTGAGTGTGATACGTGTATATGAGCATAGACATATGAATGAATGTTTTATGTATATATAAATGTATTGGGAGGTCCGCGCATTTGAAATGGATCTGTATAATTATATCTGGACATTATATTGCCCCATCCCAACAAGCCCGCTCCCTTTTGTACGCTCCCCTCCTCCTGCGCCTTTGCACGATGACTTCGCACGGACACTTGTGTAACAGGCAGAGGCGGGGCTGAAATAAAGTGAAATGGCACTTATTGAAAATCTCTGTGATGAGCCATAAGGGAAAATAGCATCCCAATGGGGTCGGTAAATATTGCATATACATTGCCTGGAAGAGGAGTCCAACTCCCCAGCAAAGTGATGGGGGTATATGCGGTGTCACAATACAGCACCAGCAGGACCGCACGCTCTGGACCTCCCACCGCTTAGGTCCTTGTATCAGTTGGGCACGCTCTGGACCTCCCACCGCTTAGGTCCTTGTATCAGGTGAGCATGCTCTGGAACTCACACCGGTTAGATCCTTGTATCAGGTGGGCATGCTCTGGACCTCCCCCTGCTTAGGTCCTTGTATCAGTTGGGCACGCTCTGGACCTCCCCCTGCTTAGGTCCTTGTATCAGGTGGGCACGCTCTGGACCTCCCCCTGCTTAGGTCCTTGTATCAGTTGGGCACGCTCTGGACCTCCCCCTGCTTAGGTCCTTGTATCAGGTGGGCACGCTCTGGACCTCCCACCAGTTAGGTCCTTGTATCAGGTGGGCATGCTCTGGACCTCCCACCAGTTAGGTCCTTGTATCAGGTGGGCACGCTCTGGACCTCCCACCAGTTAGATCCTTGTATCAGTTGGGCACGCTCTGGACCTCCCACCAGTTAGATCCTTGTATCAGTTGGGCACGCTCTGGACCTCCCACCAGTTAGATCCTTGTATCAGTTGGGCACGCTCTGGACCTCCCACCAGTTAGATCCTTGTATCAGTTGGGCACGCTCTGGACCTCCCACCAGTTAGATCCTTGTATCAGTTGGGCACGCTCTGGACCTTCCCCTGCTTAGGTCCTTGTATCAGTTGGGCACGCTCTGGACCTCCCCCTGCTTAGGTCCTTGTATCAGGTGGGCACGCTCTGGACCTCCCCCTGCTTAGGTCCTTGTATCAGGTGGGCACGCTCTGGACCTCCCCCTGCTTAGGTCCTTGTATCAGGTGGGCACGCTCTGGACCTCCCCCTGCTTAGGTCCTTGTATCAGGTGGGCACGCTCTGGACCTCCCCCTGCTTAGGTCCTTGTATCAGTTGGGCACGCTCTGGACCTCCCACTGGTTAGGTCCTTGTATCAGTTGGGCACGCTCTGGACCTCCCACTGCTTAGGTCCTTGTATCAGTTGGGCACGCTCTGGACCTCCCTCTGCTTAGGTCCTTGTATCAGGTGGGCACGCTCTGGACCTCCCCCTGCTTAGGTCCTTGTATCAGGTGGGCACGCTCCTGGACCTCCCACTGCTTAGGTCCTTCTATCCGGTGGGCATGCTTTGGAACTCCCATCGGTTAGGTCCTTGTATCCGGTGGGCATGCTCCTGGATCTCCCACTGGTTATATCCTTGTTTCAGGTGGGGGCATTCTGGATCTCCCACAATGTGTTGGGTCGGTATGACTTTCCTCATTGACCCCAGGCAGAGTACAGAGATTATACTAAATGGCGTCACTGTCTTATAATATAGTTTCCCTGAGCTATCCAAGTCCAGCTCTCACACTTGTAATCGTTTTCCAGAAGTGACTTTATTGGAGATAGGTGAGCAGTTTTATAGAGGACTGAACAGAAGGCCAACAGGAAACAAACAACACGTCCACACACCCAACTCCTTCCCCATTGAGGCACCAGGCCCAGGATGCTGGTATCAGCAGGGGGTATTACCTGGTGTGGCCGTGATGCAAGGAAGTCTAACCCCCCATCTTAACTTCCCAGTACGTGTAGACTGCACATAAGCACATTTCCAAACTGGGATGCAAGCAAGGGAAAACTCATAGGCACTGGATCTGGTGTCATGGCCATTGTCACACCGGGTTTCATGGAACATGGTGAAGCATTGGAGACTTCCAGGGCTATGGGTCAGATGAGCCAAGATGAACTATTGGGAAGCCAAGAAGAACCCCCTCCATGGTAGATACACCAAGAAGAGTTATCTCCGGCACGCGCTACACACAAGTAGAGTGTTTTTATGGCTTGCGTACGTGCGATTGTTGGTAGCTTGTTATACGTAGCTTGCTGATACGTCAAGCACTTGCAGATCTTTACAAAAATATCTAACCTTTATTAATTAAATATCAAATAGATAAACACAACGTATTATAAAAGGTTACATTTAGGCCTTGACAATCCCGGGTTACAGGCGCAAGGGTCTACCTGAGCCGTCGGGTCCAATTCACTGATCATAACAAGTGTGAGTGGTTTCTAGACTATTTTAAGGTGTTTTTTTTGTTTGAATACTTTTTTGACAAATCAGGTATTGAAGTGTTAAAAATAAAACTTTTATATTGATGCACATCATACGTGAGCATGTGCAGCGCGTGGCAGAATAGTACGCGCACATAGTGGCGCGGAGCTGGATTCTAAAACAGGAGGGGGAGAAAGATGGAGGGGAGAGGAAGCCACAGGGGAGAGGGGGACGAAGACACGAGGGAGAGGGATGGGGGAGGAAGACATGGGAGGGGAAGGGACACAGGAGAGGGATGGGAGGGGAAGTAACACAGGAGAGGGATAGTGGGGGAAGAGACACAGGAGAGGGATAGTGGGAGGAGAGGGACAGTGGGGAAAGAGACACAGGAGAGGGATAGTGGGGGAAGAGACACAGGAGAGGGATAGGGGGAGACACAGGAGAGGGATAGGGGGGGAGACACAGGAGAGGGATAGGGGGGGAAGAGACACAGGAGAGGGATAGTGGGGAAGAGACACAGGAGAGGGATAGGGGGGAGAGACACAGGAGAGATATAGGGGGGGAAGGGACACAGGAGAGGGATAGGGGGGGGGAGAGACACAGGAGAGGGATAGTGGGGGAAGAGACACAGGAGAGGGACAGTGGGGGAAGAGACACAGGAGAGGGATAATGGGGGAAGGGACACAGGAGAGGGAGTGAAAGGGAGAGACACAGGAGAGGGATAGTGGGGGAAGAGACACAGGAGAGGGATAGTGGGTGAAGAGACACCGGAGCGGGATAGTGGGGGAAGAGACACAGGAGAGGGATAGTGGGGGAAGGGACACAGGAGAGGGAGAGACACAGGAGAGGGATGGTGGGGGAAGAGACACAGGAGAGGGATAGTGGGGGAAAAGACACAAGAGAGGGATAGGGGGGAAGAGACACAGGAGAGGGATAGGGGGAAGAGACACAGGAGAGGGATAGGGGGAAGAGACACAGGAGAGGGATAGTGGGGGAAGAGACACAGGAGAGGGATAGTGGGGGAAGAGACACAGGAGAGGGATAGGGGGGAAGAGACACAGGAGAGGGATGGGGGAAGAGACACAGGAGAGGGATAATGGGGGAAGGGACACAGGAGAGGGATAGGGGGGAAGAGACACAGGAGAGGGATAGTGGGGGAAGAGACACAGGAGAGGGACAGTGGGGGAAGAGACACAGGAGAGGGATAATGGGGGAAGGGACACAGGAGAGGGAGTGAAAGGGAGAGACACAGGAGAGGGATAGTGGGGGAAGAGACACAGGAGAGGGATAGTGGGTGAAGAGACACCGGAGCGGGATAGTGGGGGAAGAGACACAGGAGAGGGATACTGGGGGAAGAGACACAGGAGAGGGATAGTGGGGGAAGGGACACAGGAGAGGGAGAGACACAGGAGAGGGACAGTGGGGGAAGAGACACAGGAGAGGGACAGTGGGGGAAGAGACACAGGAGAGGGAGTGAAAGGGAGAGACACAGGATAGCGATAGTGGGGGAAGAGACACAGGAGAGGGATAGTGGGGGGGGAAAGACACAGGAGAGGGATAGTGGGGGAAGAGACACAGGAGAGGTATAGTGGGGGAAGGGACACATGAGAGGGAGAGACACAGGAGAGGGATAGTGGGGGAAGAGACACAGGAGAGGGATAGTGGGGGAAGAGACACAGGAGAGGGATAGTGGGGGAAGAGACACAAGAGAGGGATAGTGGGGGGGAAAAGACACAGGAGAGGGATAGTGGGGGAAGAGACACAGGAGAGGGATAGTGGGGGAAGGGACACAGGAGAGGGAGTGAAAGGGAGAGACACAGGAGAGGGAGTGAAAGGGAGAGACACAGGAGAGGGATAGTGGGGGAAAGACACAGGAGAGGGATAGGGGGGAAGAGACACAGGAGAGGGATAGGGGGGAAGAGACACAGGAGAGGGATAGGGGGAAGAGACACAGGAGAGGGATAGGGGGGAAGAGACACAGGAGAGGGATAGTGGGAGGAGAGGGACAGTGGGGGAAGAGACACAGGAGAGGGATAGTGGGGGAAGAGACACAGGAGAGGGATAGGGGGAGACACAGGAGAGGGATAGGGGGGGAGACACAGGAGAGGGATAGGGGGGGAAGAGACACAGGAGAGGGATAGTGGGGAAGAGACACAGGAGAGGGATAGGGGGGAGAGACACAGGAGAGATATAGGGGGGAAGGGACACAGGAGAGGGATAGGGGGGGGGAGAGACACAGGAGAGGGATAGTGGGGGAAGAGACACAGGAGAGGGACAGTGGGGGAAGAGACACAGGAGAGGGATAATGGGGGAAGGGACACAGGAGAGGGAGTGAAAGGGAGAGACACAGGAGAGGGATAGTGGGGGAAGAGACACAGGAGAGGGATAGTGGGTGAAGAGACACCGGAGCGGGATAGTGGGGGAAGAGACACAGGAGAGGGATAGTGGGGGAAGGGACACAGGAGAGGGAGAGACACAGGAGAGGGATGGTGGGGGAAGAGACACAGGAGAGGGATAGTGGGGGAAAAGACACAAGAGAGGGATAGGGGGGAAGAGACACAGGAGAGGGATAGGGGGAAGAGACACAGGAGAGGGATAGGGGGAAGAGACACAGGAGAGGGATAGTGGGGGAAGAGACACAGGAGAGGGATAGTGGGGGAAGAGACACAGGAGAGGGATAGGGGGGAAGAGACACAGGAGAGGGATGGGGGAAGAGACACAGGAGAGGGATAATGGGGGAAGGGACACAGGAGAGGGATAGGGGGGAAGAGACACAGGAGAGGGATAGTGGGGGAAGAGACACAGGAGAGGGACAGTGGGGGAAGAGACACAGGAGAGGGATAATGGGGGAAGGGACACAGGAGAGGGAGTGAAAGGGAGAGACACAGGAGAGGGATAGTGGGGGGAAGAGACACAGGAGAGGGATAGTGGGTAAAGAGACACCGGAGCGGGATAGTGGGGGAAGAGACACAGGAGAGGGATACTGGGGGAAGAGACACAGGAGAGGGATAGTGGGGGAAGGGACACAGGAGAGGGAGAGACACAGGAGAGGGATGGTGGGGGAAGAGACACAGGAGAGGGATAGTGGGGGAAAAGACACAAGAGAGGGATAGGGGGGGAAGAGACACAGGAGAGGGATAGGGGGAAGAGACACAGGAGAGGGATAGTGGGGGAAGAGACACAGAAGAGGGATAGGGGGGAAGAGACACAGGAGAGGGATAGTGGGGGAAGAGACACAGGAGAGGGATAGGGGGGAAGAGACACAGGAGAGGGATGGGGGGAAGAGACACAGGAGAGGGATAGGGGGGGAAGAGACACAGGAGAGGGATAGGGGGGGATGAGACACAGGAAAGGGACAGTGGGGGAAGAGACACAGGAGAGGGACAGTGGGGGAAGAGACACAGGAGAGGGACAGTGGGGGAAGAGACACAGGAGAGGGACAGTGGGGGAAGAGACACAGGAGAGGGAGTGAAAGGGAGAGACACAGGATAGCGATAGTGGGGGAAGAGACACAGGAGAGGGATAGTGGGGGGGAAAGACACAGGAGAGGGATAGTGGGGGAAGAGACACAGGAGAGGTATAGTGGGGGAAGGGACACATGAGAGGGAGAGACACAGGAGAGGGATAGTGGGGGAAGAGACACAGGAGAGGGATAGTGGGGGAAGAGACACAAGAGAGGGATAGTGGGGGGGAAAAGACACAGGAGAGGGATAGTGGGGGAAGAGACACAGGAGAGGGATAGTGGGGGAAGGGACACAGGAGAGGGAGTGAAAGGGAGAGACACAGGAGAGGGATAGTGGGGGAAAGACACAGGAGAGGGATAGGGGGGAAGAGACACAGGAGAGGGATAGGGGGGAAGAGACACAGGAGAGGGATAGGGGGGAAGAGACACAGGAGAGGGATAGGGGGGAAGAGACACAGGAGAGGGATAGGGGGGGAGGAGACACAGGAGAGGGATGGGGGGGAAGAGACACAGGAGAGAGATAGGGGGGGAAGAGACACAGGAGAGAGATAGGGGGAGAAGAGACACAGGAGAGGGATAGGGGGGGAAGAGACACAGGAGAGGGATAGGGGGGGAAGGGACACAGGAGAGGGACAGTGGGGGAAGGGACACAGGAGAGGGACAGTGGGGGAAGAGACACAGGAGAGGGACAGTGGGGGAAGAGACACAGGAGAGGGAGTGAAAGGGAGAGTCACAGGAGAGGGAGTGAAAGGGAGAGACACAGGAGAGGGAGTGAAAGGGAGAGACACAGGAGAGCGATAGTGGGGGAAGAGACACAGGAGAGGGATAGTGGGGGGCAAAAGACACAGGAGAGGGATAGTGGGGGAAGAGACACAGGAGAGGGATAGTGGGGGAAGGGACACAGGAGGGGGAGTGAAAGGGAGAGATACAGGAGAGGGATAGTGGGGGAAGAGACACAGGAGAGGGATAGTGGGGGAAAAGACACAGGAGAGGTAGTGAAAGGGAAAGACGAGGGGTGGAAAAGACAGGAGGGAGGAGAGACGCAGGATGGGGGGAAGAGAAAAAGGAGAGTAATAGTGGGGAAAAGACAGGAGGAGTGGAGTGGAGAGACACGAGGGGGAGGCAGAGAGAGGGGTGGAAAAGACAAGGGGGGGGAGCGACACAGGAGGGTAAGAAACATGGGAGAGGAGGGGGAAAGAGACACATGAGAGAGGGAAGAGACACAGGAGAGGGATAGTGTGGAAGATACACATGGGAGGGAGAGACGGGAGAAAGACGAGGAGAGGGGTGGAAAAGACACAGGAGGGTATGGGACACAGGACGGAGGAGAGACACAGGATGGGGGAGAAAAAGGAGAAGGATAGTGGGGAAGAGACAGGGGAGGGAGTGGAGGGACACGGGAGAGGGGGAGGAAGAGAGGGGTGGAAAAGACACAGGAGGGGGGAAGTGACACGGGAGAGTGAAGAGACAAAGGAGAGGATGGGAAAAGAAACACAGGAGAGGGATAGTGGGGGCATAGGAGAGGATGGGGTAAGAAACACAGGAGAGGATGGGGAAGAGACACGAGTGGGGGAAGAGAGACGAGTGGGGGAAGAGATAAAGGAGAGGGATAGTGTGGAAGAGACACAAAGGAAGAAGTGGGGGGGGAGACACGGGAGGGATAGTGGGGCGAGAGATACAGGGGGGAGAGGGGGCAAGTGATACGGGAGGTGTGAAGAGGAGAGGACGGGGAAGAGACACAGGAGAGGACGGGGAAGAGACACAGGAGAGGACGGGGAAGAGACACAGGAGAGGACGGGGAAGAGACACAGGAGAGGACGGGGAAGAGACACAGGAGAGGACGGGGAAGAGACACAGGAGAGGTCGGGGAAGAGACACAGGAGAGGACGGGGAAGAGACACAGGAGAGGGATAGTGGGGGCAGAGGCACAGTGGAGGGATGGCGGGGAAGAGACACGGGAGAGGGATTGGAGGGGAGAAGGGGGGAGGAAGAGAGGGGGTGGAAAAGACACTGGAGGGGGGAAGAAACAAAGGAGAGGGATAGTGTGGGAGAGACACAAAGGAAGAAGTGGGGGGGAGACATGGGAGGGATAGTGGGGGAAGAGATACAGGGGGGAGAGGGGGGAAGTGATACGGGAGGTGTGAAGAGACACAGGAGAGGACGGGGAAGAGACACAGGAGAGGACGGGGAAGAGACACAGGAGAGGATGGGGAAGAGACACAGGAGAGGACGGGGAAGAGACACAGGAGAGGACGGGGAAGAGACACAGGAGAGGTCGGGGAAGAGACACAGAAGAGGACGGGGCAGAGACACAGGAGAGGACGGGGAAGAGACACAGGAGAGGGATAGTGGGGGAAAAGACACAGGAGAGGGATAGGGGGGGGAGAGACACAGGAGAGGGATAGGGGAAGAGATACAGGAGAGGGATAGTGGGGGAAGAGACACAGGAGAGGGATAGGGGGGAAGAGACACAGGAGAGGGATAGTGGGGGAAGAGACACAGGAGAGGGATAGGGGGGAAGAGACACAGGAGAGGGATAGTGGGGGAAGAGACACAGGAGAGGAATAGGGGGAAGAGACACAGGAGAGGGATGGGGGGAAGAGACACAGGAGAGGGATGGGGGGAAGAGACACAGGAGAGGAATAGGGGGGAAGAGACACAGGAGAGGAATAGGGGGGAAGAGACACAGGAGAGGGACAGGGGGGGAAGAGACACAGAAGAGGGACAGTGGGGGAAGAGACACAGGAGAGGGACAGTGGGGGAAGAGACACAGGAGAGGGACAGTGGGGGAAGGGACACAGGAGAGGGAGTGAAAGGGAGAGACACAGGATAGCATTAGTGGGGGAAGAGACACAGGAGAGGGATAGTGGGGGGGGGGAAGACACAGGAGAGGGATAGTGGGGGAAGAGACACAGGAGAGGGATAGTGGGAAGGGACACAGGAGAGGGAGAGACACAGGAGAGGGATAGAGGGGGAAGAGACACAGGAGAGGGATAGTGGGGGAAGAGACACAGGAGAGGGATAGTGGGGGAAGAGACACAAGAGAGGGATAGTGGGGGGTAAAAGACACAGGAGAGGGATAGTGGGGGAAGAGACACAGGAGAGGGATAGTGGGGGAAGGGACACAGGAGAGGGAGTGAAAGGGAGAGACACAGGAGAGGGAGTGAAAGGGAGAGACACAGGAGAGGGATAGTGGGGGAAAAGACACAGGAGAGGGATAGGGGGAAGAGACACAGGAGAGGGACAGTGGGGGAAGAGACACAGGAGAGGGACAGTGGGGGAAGGGACACAGGAGAGGGAGTGAAAGGGAGAGACACAGGATAGCGATAGTGGGGGAAGAGACACAGGAGAGGGATAGTGGGGGGGGGAAAGACACAGGAGAGGGATAGTGGGGGAAGAGACACAGGAGAGGGATAGTGTGGGAAGGGACACAGGAGAGGGAGAGACACAGGAGAGGGATAGAGGGGGAAGAGACACAGGAGAGGGATAGTGGGGGAAGAGACACAGGAGAGGGATAGTGGGGGAAGAGACACAAGAGAGGGATAGTGGGGGGGAAAAGACACAGGAGAGGGATAGTGGGGGAAGAGACACAGGAGAGGGATAGTGGGGGAAGGGACACAGGAGAGGGAGTGAAAGGGAGAGACACAGGAGAGGGAGTGAAAGGGAGAGACACAGGAGAGGGATAGTGGGGGAAAAGACACAGGAGAGGGATAGGGGGAAGAGACACAGGAGAGGGATAGGGGGGAAGAGACACAGGAGAGGGATAGGGGGGAATAGACACAGGAGAGGGATAGGGGGGAAGAGACACAGCAGAGGGATAGGGGGGGGAAAGACACAGGAGAGGGATAGGGGGGGGAAGAGACACAGGAGAGAGATAGGGGGGGAAGAGACACAGGAGAGAGATAGGGGGGGGAGAGACACAGGAGAGGGATAGGGGGGGAAGAGACACAGGAGAGGGATAGGGGGGGAAGAGACACAGGAGAGGGATAGGGGGGGAAGGGACACAGGAGAGGGACAGTGGGGGAATGGACACAGGAGAGGGACAGTGGGGGAAGAGACACAGGAGAGGGACAGTGGGGGAAGAGACACAGGAGAGGGAGTGAAAGGGAGAGACACAGGAGAGGGAGTGAAAGGGAGAGACACAGGAGAGGGAGTGAAAGGGAGAGACACAGGAGAGGGAGTGAAAGGGAGAGACACAGGAGAGCGATAGTGGGGGAATAGACACAGGAGAGGGATAGTGGGGGGCAAAAGACACAGGAGAGGGATAGTGGGGGAAGAGACACAGGAGAGGGATAGTGGGGGAAGGGACACAGGAGAGGGAGTGAAAGGGAGAGACAC